>JAOXXN010000446.1:111546818-111564396 GCA_026770055.1 Myrmophylax atrothorax | reverse complement strand
TGAGACAGAATAGAGCATTATATTGATGATTTCTGATCTGCTTAAACATCATATACCTTAAAATTAAAAGTGTGCACACACATAGTATATTTAATTATGTATTTATTGGCAGAGAGAATACAGGTGTGCCAAACATCTGACATTTAAAAGCACTTCCATGCCCATATCTGAGCTCTGTACATCCAAGATGAGTGTCCATTAGATCCCAGATCCATCTATTGATCTATGGGATCAGAAGGGACAGCGGTTAGCATAAGACTTCCCAAAAAACACACAAGCCATTGAATTCTCACTGTTCCTAGTTGAGCACACACACATCTGAAGTATTTCTTTTACTTTGTAGAGGAGGTGAACCACAACACCTCTGCCTGAGTTTTCCCTGGTTCCAGCAAAAGCAGTCTTGGAGGGATTAGTGCAGTAGAGATCCCATTGCCCTGCTCTCCAGAGACCCACCATTTGAAGAATCTGGGTCTTTCAGTTTCAGCATGATCTGCCGTCCTCCATCTCCTTGAAATTCTGCCCATGAGAAACCAAAATAGCACCTTGCCTTGTGCATGAACCCCATGCAGCCAGTGAGCATCGAAACCACTAGATTTCAAATGCAGTGTAATGTCAGAGAGACATAACTGCAGTGACAGTGGCTGGAGGGGATGACTGCACCATCTCGTTATTCTTCAGCAAAGGTACAAGCAAATGCCACTAACTTCACTTTTGCTTTCTTTCAGGGAAGTCTTTCTGTGAGATAACTACCTCTGTTCAGGGGCCTTTTGAGGCTCCAGCATGACTCTGACGGTGGAAGGGCTTGGGAATTCTTATTTTATGTTAAAGGTGTCCTGTCCAAACCCTGCAGGCCACTTGCCAAAAATGCCTCTAATACCTGTATATAAGAAAACTCGAATTAATTCTACCTAGGTAGGTGTTAAATCAAAACACCTACTTCAGTATCATGGGGATCAGCTCTTAATTATATATTCAATTACAGTTCATAAACAATACTCAAATAGTCAATAACCAAAAAAGCCCATCAAAATTTTCCATGATCCTGTATTTTGCATACTATGGATCCATCATTCCTCAGTTCCCTCATTAAACTTCTCCCTACAGAAAGGTGGAAAGGCTTGAAATCACAAAAGCAGTAGAATCTGTTTGAGGCTCAAAATTAACATTTTGAATCATCAAGGAAAGGCTGACGATGTCCTGGTATTTCCATGCAAAGCTAATTCTCACATATTCCAAACATTGTTGTTAATCCAGTGGGTTCTGAATAAAAGTTTGCCCAGTCACTAAGAGAAAATAATTTCTGCCAGGTTACCCTGTTTCACCCTGCAAAACTGGAGCTGCCTGAAAAATGTCTTAGGGAAATGTTTTCAAGCAACTTCCCCTGCTCTTCTTCAGGAACATCACCTACCCCCCACACACACAAACTCCTTCTTTTCTAGTATACCTGGAATTAGTAAAGAATGCCAAGCTCTAAATATTCATGCACAGATGGGTCCTGAAATACCTTCAGAAGTTCAGCACAGGCCTCAATAGTCAGATTTTTCAAGCAAGCTTTGATACAAAACCTGCAGGTTCAGGAGGACTTGCCAGAACACCCTGTTAATCACCCCTCTTGAGAAGGTGCTTTTCTCAGCCAACAAAGGATTTTACAAACACTTGCAAAAAAATCCCACAACAAATGCAGGTACTTCACTACCTACTTTGGATTTGAATTCCGCACAGATCTTGCCAGATCCCTTCACTTAATTAGCACAGGTCTCTGCCTGCTGGGGCAAAAAGTCTTCTTCTGTGCTGTTGCTGTCAGAGTCTGAATGTTTCTGCTTTTGTTTCAAATCTTTTTTGAAGTCAGATCTGGGTTTTTTCCCTGTTTCTTCCCCAAAAATTTTGCTGATGTGATGCTGGAACCATATAAGTTACGACATCTAAAAAGCTTGGGGTTAGACTGGTCTGAAATGCCACCTCCAGGCTGTTAGTTGATAGAATCATAGAATCATTAAGGTTGGAAAAGACTTCCAAAATCACCAGATCCAACCATTAACCCAGCACTTCCAAGTCCACCACTAAACCACATCACTAAGCACCACATTTACACACTTCCTGAACACATCCAAGAACAATGATTTCACCAGTTCCCTAGGAAGGTGGAAAAGGGCAGCCTTTCCAATGGTTGACCACCATTTCAATGAAGAAGCTTTTCCTCATATCCAAGCTAAATCCCCTCTGGTGCAGCTTGAGGTCATTTCCTCTTGTCCTGCTACTTGTTACTTGAAAGAAGAGACCAATCCCCACCTTGCTATAACCTCCTTTCAGGTAGTTGTAGAGGATGACAAAATTCCCCCTGAGCCTCCTTTTGTCCAGGCTAAACACCCCCAGCTCCCTCAGATGCTCCTCAAAGACTTGTGCTCAAATAGAAACAGGCCCTGTTCTCCAGCTGATGTCAGTTGGCACGGTATGTCCACCATCAAACCTTATCCATCTCCAGATGTGTCTGCTTCCAATGCACTGATGGAGAATGGTGTCTCAGCTGTGCTAACTTCCCTGCTGGGGCCAGGACTTGGCCCAGAGGGTGTTGGTTGTCCTGAGCCAAAGCTGCACTAGGCTCAGTCCTAGTATACATGACCACATTCCCAGTATCGGGAATTAAACATTTCATTTAAACACAGCTAACATTTCATTTAAACACAGCTAATGAGATCACACAAAACACAGGTTAACATTTTCCAGGCTGGTCTGGGAGCAATTAAAAGTTGGCTGATGGTATGGCATGGGCAGGACAGCTTCCTGTCACACCACCATCGCCAGTGCCTGCCTTAGGTGCCCAGGTCTGAAGGAAGTCTTTGGCCATGCAAGGAGCTCCCACTGCCTCTGGAGGGACCAGCAGAGAGGGGACAAGTCCCACTACCCCGCTGCGACAGAAGGGTGGCTGCAGATGGAAGTGGGAGCAGCCCACCCACCACTAACAGCATGAGCTCAGCATTGGCAAAGGTCTTTGCTGGCACCTGCAAAAACAATCTGCAACTTGGGCTGCTGGCAAGGAGGACACAGAGCAGCAGCATCCCAGCAAGGCAGCGAATGAGGGGGAAAGTGGAAGTGCTCTGCACTACAGGGTTATGTTACACTGAAAATAGAGGTGGAAAGGAACAAGAAGTCCTAGAGGGCCTCTCTGGTGAGTACAAAGTATGAAAATACTTTTATCTCAACTGAGCAAACAGATGTGATAGCAAGATACTTACTTGGTCTGCACTTGTACCACACGATGAGGTACTTGCCAGTTCCAGGGCACGGATCTGTACCAAAGAGCCGGCTATTGACGAGGAACTGGCAGCTCCGCCTGTCCTGGCACTCATCCAGCATCTTCTGCAGCCAGGGAAGCACACAAGAAACAGAAAAACAAAAGCATTTCAGTATCTCCATCAAAGAGATGATCAAACAGAAACAAGCTGGAGAAAGGCAAAGACATCCTGGCGTCCTCAGCCAGCCCTGGCATGAGGCAGGTGGTGGTGCTCCATGTAGTGGGTACCACAGGAACCATGGATTAGAAGACTAAACCTTGTGCTTGTTTTGAGGAAGAGGTTTTCTTTCCCTTGCATAGATGCAAAAGGAGAGATTTGCACTGGGATGGCCACAGAGATTTTGAAACCTTTTTATGCAATTTATTCATAGTGTAAGACAGTACAACCTCAGGAAAAGCAGCTTTGAGGAGATGGATCCACCTTGACAATTAAAAGCAGAGACCCAAAGTCTGCCACCACAATTCTGCTTTAGATTTCTCTGGAGATGCACAATTTCAAGAAAGCTCTTGTCTTAGTTATATAGAAGCTGGTGTGTATATATATATATATATATATATATAAAAATTGCTGGTATTCCAATAATTAGTAGTTGTGGTAGGAACACTGTTACAAAGCCAACTTTGTCAGTTTTTATTAGGGTTCACTCCTCTTCCCCCTTGAATATCATGTTCCTTTTAGATAAATTCAGCAAGGGCCTGCAAGTCAGAGGGTCTTCCCACCATCAGCATTTTGGGTCCTGTCCCTTTTTCTGCACTGCTTTTGCTTTAGCACGCTCTCCCCACTTCCCTATCCATAACACTCACAAAAACTCCATCTCAGAATCCACAGGGGCAAGACATTCTGTCTCCTGCTAGAAAATAGCTTCATTAAGGAAGATTAATGATTTCTTTTAACCCTATGATCTTCTAAAGCAGTGGTGGGGGGAGAGAATATTATTAAGTGGGGCAGTAATTAAGTTTTAAATTCAGCTGGATGGCTTAGGTGGTATTTATGTACTCCTGTAGAGCCCCTAAAGTGCTAAAATTACCATAATGTTTCCCTGACACACATGAACCTGTCAGAGCATTTTGAGACCACAGAGCAAGGTAATCCACCAGCCTCGTTAAGTCCCTGTGATACAGGGCTGTGAATTCCAGTCCCAAAACAATTAATTTTCACTTGCAAGAAGCCACTGGAATATCCTTCTTCAGAATTTCCCCTGGACTCCCCTGGTCTCTTTTGTCTTCTCCCTAGTCATTTTTCTTACACCTACCTTGATATTTGGGCTTTCCCCACAATCTTCTCCCTGTGCCATTAACATAAAGGCTGTTCCTGCTCTACCATGTGCCACCCAAATCAATTTTCTCTCCGCTTCAGTGACTACTTTCTATTTTTGAGTTCTCCCTGAATGTAATATACAGAATCTTTAGCATTATAACTCTGAATGTCACGCTCTGAACAACAGCTGTTCCAGTTTCAAATGCAATCTGAAACTGCCTCATTTGTGGTTGCTCATAACTTCCTAAAGCTTTCACCTTTTGGGCTGACACATGCAAGAATTCGTGCCTGCCTCAAGAGTGACCTTTATTTTAAAGTTCAAACCAAAACAATCCAGGCCTTTTCCAGTGGGCAGAGCACATATGCTGTTGTTTTCCACTCACAGCAGTAATGAGATGCAGGCATCTCATTTAAAAATAGAGGGGTTAGGATGGAAAGGCTGAAAGGTGAACACTGAAGGAGGTGCCTGGGAGCATTAGCCCCAACTTGACCGTCACGTTAAAATGCATAGAAACAGCATATTCTTTCCTCCAGGCTCATAAGGGTTGGCTGCTCACTCAGCATGTGAAATTTGATTTAATGCAAAATCCAATGAGTTGCAAAGGAATTTAAGCAAGGATCCAGCACAGATACTTCTTTTCAACTCAAAAGGCAAAAAACAACAGAAAAAACTCTGTGCTATACCTATGGAGAGAAATCCTCTCCAAATGATTGTGGAGCTGAAGGGATTTTCTGGTACTGGACAGCCATGGCTGTGTTTACACCCAGCTGGAACTAAGACTATGAAGCAGAGGGAAAGAAGCAGAAGCCCAAGTGTTACCTTTCCCACAAAGGAAGCTGTGTCCCCTCAAAGGTGGCACACTTGGGGTTTTGGTCATGACAGATGGGTGTCTTTTTGAGACCCTTCACCATGGTGTAATAGATGCTATTAAAATCGCTGGGAAAACCACCCTGGGTTTCAGCAAAGACTGAGTTAGGCCAACAAGAAAACCTTCTTGAAAACCTCAGCTGAGGTACCTAAGCAGTACTTGTTCATCTGTCCTTGGACTCAGCACCAGGAGTGAAGGGAACAACTCACCAACCTCAGAGAACAATGAACATGATCAGCCTACAGGTATTGCCACTTTGCCTTGGCTCTGCTCTAACTCCTGGCAGCTCTCAGTATTCCATAGAAGTAAAACCTCCTGAGTTTACTTCCTGTGACATGCAAAGTAACACAAAGACCTGGGGAGAAGTTGTAAATAAATTAAGGAGCAAAAGTCATCGAAGCCATTGTGAGATCATAGAAAAAAGTGAAGTGTTCATGGGGCTGAATATGCCTTTTACTATTTGCTTTAGTGTTTAGCTACAGGTTCAAATTAATTTGATAATTGCCATGACTTCAAGAAGTTTCATGGAGGGAACGAAATCAGTATTTCCTTTTCAGTCACGTAATTCTATTATGGCTTCCCCAAAAGGCAACAATTTTCCTGAAAATATAAAAAATCATTAAAATTTCTGAACTCCTACAGACTGTTTGAATAAAGCGTAGGCATAAAGAAATTTACCCATAAAGAGTAAAATCAGAAAATATGTTTAATCTTCAGTGAAATACATCAGGAAAAATTCAAAGAAAATTAGCAGTGGCTGACTGTACATTTTAAAAATAAAGTACAAAGTTGTTATACCAGCCTGAATGTTAACATAAAAAATTGCACAAGTAATTTTTACCTATCCATCCATGCACAGAAATGTTCTCCCACACTGCTCTCATCAGTATGTGCCATATACCAGCATCTTCTTCAATGCTGTGTAACACAGTGACTATGCAGAACATGCATGACCAGATGATCCCCCAAAGGTGGAGTTCCCTGCAGATCCAGTGGCTCTGGTGTTTACAGGGGCCCTTAAAAGCCAAGACCTTGGCTTTCTGGTCTTACTCTCAAAAATTATACTTTTAGGCAGTATCAGAGCTCTGGCAGATGTCAGATGTTGTTTCTGAAGTATCTGGAAATGATCAGCTAGACTGACACCAAGAGGGCTCTGAGTTCACTTGGTAGTAGGGGAGTTTTGCTTAATGGCTGGAAAAATGTGGGGAATTCATTCTGCATTTGCCTTGTTGTTCTGGCTGTTGTCACTGTCAGCTGTAAAGGCAGGAAAACACAATCCCAAAACCAAACAGAAAGAGGCCCACAAACAATCTGAACTTGCACAGGTATAACAGTAGACACATAAAACTATCCCTAACCAGGATGTATCATCAGCTCCTTATGTCACCAAGTCTGGTAGTCCTCTGACTAATGCCAAATAAAGTCAGGTTGGATTAGATTTTATTATAAAAATCACTCCAACTGAAGGAGGTGGAGGAGGAATTCCTGTCTGCCATGAAAGGGGAGGGAAGACACACTAATTGCATTGTGCCATTTTATAATTGCGTTCCAGTGGTAAATCAGGCCCGAGGGCTGACAGCCAGTGCTCAGGAGGGAAGTTGTGGCTGTTTAAACCCATTCCATTCTCTGGCTCATGACTGAGTTAAGAAGCTGCAAGATTTAGAGGAGATAAGAGAACAAGAAATGTGAATTCAAGTAAAACAAACTCTAATCTAACCCCTGTGATTTATGCCCTGGATTAATCTCACTGCAATGACCCAGGTCTTAAAGCAAGGGCAGCCTCAAGCTCAAAACCACGTCTTCCTAGCGGCCACTGTAGATGAAACACATTTCTCCTGCTCATTTTGTTGTGCTCATTAGCTAAGTAATTGCTTGTGCTCATTAGATAACAGCCATTATGGAACTGGATGGGAGCTCTGCAAGGCCATCCTCAGCCATTCCCAAGGGTGTGCTTGTTTCTAGTCTGTCTCTTCAAATCACTCTTCAAGAAGCACTTCCCCTGCATGCCTAAAATAAACCACAACTGAGCTTAACACCCAAGGCAATTAAACTTATCTCAGTTCTTGGTCATTCGTAGCAGTTCATAGATTTAATACACTTAGGGTGAAACTTTGGACCCATAGAAGCCAATGGTGAAACTCAATGGGAACCAGGATTTTGCCACAGGGCTGCTTTCTGTACAGCCTCCATCATCAAAGCAGCATAAGGATGACTGCAGGGCATGTCAGTCATGCATGAAATTACACAGAGGAACCCTACTAAATAATTGCCCAAATTGTGTGTAGCTGAGGAGAGTAACTCAGAGAACAAACTGCATGAATGGATCAGAGCTGTGTGCAGTCAAATAAAGATGGGCAAAGTTTGTACTAAGAACTTTATGCAAGAAGACACCAGTAATTTTAAGCATTTTTTAGGTCAAATTCAGTCCAGGCATGGCCATTATGGTGGAGTTACACCAACACTTACATTGGTGCACCTCCATGGGTTTTGCAATGGGAAGAAGTAAATACAACAAAGGAGGCAGCATGATTTCTCCTCACAGCACTATGTATTCACAATGGCTTCACCTTTCATTTGAATTTCTATACTACTTTTTATACCCTTGAACACTGGCAATCCTTTAAAACATACTATAAAATTAGTGCTTTCAAGTTGCAAAATTATTTACAATTTTTTACACAATTATTTACGATTTTTTCCTATTATCTGAAGACTGAGTATGCATCTTTATTCACACAAATTACTGAAGTCCATGAAACAAGAAGATTTTCCAAGCATCAGCAACAGGGAAGAACAGACTATATGAGGAAGTGAAGTCCATGTAGATGAGGTACAGGTTACCTGCCTAGAGCTTCATCAAACAATCTTCCCAGCCTTATCCACTAGAAAGTAGTTCAGCTTTGCCCAAACTACCTGCATTCAGTCTGTGCATCACTTGAAGAGAAGAGATCAAAGGCCCTGAATCCTGATCCTCGATCTGTGGCACATTTTAGCACTCTAGTAGCTATCTCTTATTACTCTCCCATGGACCTTGCAATGCTCACAGCAGTGTCAGCAGGAGGGAACTATGCCCACACGTTTGGTGACACACATTAACACACTGGACTGTGAAATAAAGAGCTGAAAACTGGGTGAGCGTTCCCTCTCACCAGCTCTGCTGTGGGAGTAGTGAACACCAGCAGGGCAGTAGGGCAGGCAGCCATGGGCTGGGATGCTAAAACATGGCCACAGGATTTACCACAGCTCCTCTGGCAGGGCCTTGAAAGAGCCCAGAGATCGCCACAGAGCAAAAACATGTTCACCAAACAGGAGACGATAAAAGCTGCATTACAAATATCACCTAATTAACATTACCTACATTTCCTAACAGTAGGAAACTTAATCTATATACAGGGTCAACTTCAAAGGGAGAGGAAGTCTAAGCTGAAGAAATACAAAAGGATGCATAACCAAAAGTCATGGGATTAAAGAAAGGGAAAGTTTAAAACACAAAGTGGAAAAAAAAATCATTGAGAGCAAACCATTACACTGTCAAGCAGGGTCTTAGTGGCAATGATGGAAGCCCCATGACTTGGAAAGTTTAAATTTAGAGTAAACAAAGCATTAGGAGACTTACACCCCAGGGAGCAGTCCTACCTCATCAGGGAGACAGGCTGCAATGGCCACCTCTGCCATCAGTGCCTCTCCTTCTGCAGGACATAATCACACTGCTCTGATGAACTATTTCAGTCAAGCCAAAGATTTCAAAGACAGGGCAATTTAGAGATTATCTATGACCTCTGCATCCAACAGCTCTACTTGCAATTAATTAGCTGGGGGAGCTACTTGCCGGAGTGTTCTACTTCAGCCAAGGCACAATTCACAAAAGAAGCTGCACTGGCTCTCTGATTTTTAAGAGCAACTCCAGCACTGCAGTAAGCTCTTTGGACCCTGAGCTCACTGCTCACCATCCTCTTCAATGTAATTAATACAGTCTGACAAAGAGTTGCCTGAACTGCTCTTTAATTCAGTGACATTTCTGAGACTGAAATTTTCCTTGTTCAAACTGTCAGGAAGCTGTAGAGATCTAATATGCCATATGAAAAACAAAGGTTATTCCTTTTTTATCAATCTCCTCCCTCTTTGCCCCTGACCATCATTGTCTTACAGACATTCAGAGTCATGAGAAATGGCTCTTTCTTATTTCTGTTGAGGCCATTTAGGGCTGTTACATCAGTGGGACGGTACAATATCCTGTGACTGGGCATGTCAGGAGCCATTGTCCTTGGCCTGCTAAGAAAGATAGAGCAGTTAAGATTGTTTCCTTCTACTTCGTATTTTACTCTTAATCCAGAATAATTGGAGAAAATAAAAGCCTCTTTGGGAACAGTAACACCCAAACACACCTTCCAGCCCTTATCTTTTTTTTTCTTCTGATCAACAACTGGTCTGTGCTTGCAGAGTCAAGCAGCTCCTGGAAAGTTTCTCTCAGCCTTCCATCAGCGAAGAGGTCAGCTCCCCTTTGTTTTTTGTCACAGAAAGCTTCCTGGCAGGTGAAAATAAAAAAGGAGGGGAAAGGGCTCAGGGAATCCTGTGGTTAGCATGCAAGGAATCTGCTCCCTTTTGCAGGGCTGCTGGAGTGACAGCAGGAGATGGTGGCAGCAAAGGTGTCCTGTATCTCACTTAAGGACAAGAGGAAATCAGCAGCACTGGTGACTCTTGTCACCAAGGACTGGTTGTTCTGGAGAGTGTTCAGAGACCCAGGACATAGGCCATGTCCACACTCCCTCCCCAAATTAGTTAATCTGGGAGGAGAGAAGAGACAGGACTCAGCTCCAGAGCACGTTTTAAGCACAGCTTCCCCTGGGAAAAAAACTTGGTGAGTAAAACATTGCCCTTGGAAGTGCATTTTTCAGTATCTGTGTGTATGAGGAGAAGTTAGCCTAACAACATCTTTGATACATTTCTGGGAAGCAGAAACACAACAGATTAAGTGCCTCTCCAGGCTTTCTGTTTTCCTTCCAAATAAACAGTGGTTTTATTTTTTGTCAGTTTACCAAAATGAAAATATTGCAGGTAATCTGCTATAAAGTGTAATCTAGTTTTCTGGTTTTAAGCAATAATTTTAGGCCAACCATTAGACATTCTTCCATACAGACCTTGAGTGGTTTAATTGCTGAAAAAAGCAACATCAGGAATACTAATCCAGAATTCAGCCTTCCAGTACATCAAAGGGGCTTACAAGAAGGCTGGAGAGGGATTTTTCACAAGGGGAATTGGCCTTAAGATAAAAAAAGGGAAGTTTAGATTAGATATTAGGAAGAAATTCTTTACCATGAGAATGATCAGACACTAGTACAGGTTGTCCAGAGAAGCTGTGGATGCCCCATTTCTGGAGTAGTTCAAGACAGGTTGGATGGGGCTCTGAGCAACCTGGTCTAGCGGAAGGTGTCCCTGCCCATGGCAGGGGGATTAGACCTTGATGATCTTTAAGGTGCCTTCCAATGAAAACCACCCTATGAGTCTATGCATGAGCAGCTGCAGAAAGCTTTATGAGCAAGCTAGTCCAGACTTCTTCCTGTTCAGCTGAGCACCTTCCTTCAAATATCAGTGTGGCTCCATGGATTTTTGCAGGCACAGTTGGGCATCGTAAGCTTGGCTGGGAGTGATTAGGCTTCTAACTGAATGGATTCACTTATCATGAGGCACTTATCATCAGGCAATGCAGAACACTTCAGACTTCTATTTCTCCTCAGTCCTCTGTGCCAGCATTTATGTGCCAGCATCTGAATAAATGTACACTGCTTCTGGATGTTTATTAGCTTCCTTATTTCCCCAGAGGCAAGATCTTGGGATTGTCCCCACAGTGGGGAGGTGCAAATGTATGCAGTAATGGGACACGTGAGAGAACCATGGCATAAGGGAGAGGCTAAAGCAGATGAGGATGGGCCCCAACAACTTTCCTTGGAGTAAAAGGTATCTCCAGATGTTCCTGTCTCACCCCCTGCTGTGCAGCAATGTAATTGAGCTGTTTTCCATACTCTTACACTAAAAATCAGACACTGGGCAGATTAAAACTGGATTTGACCAATGCTACCTGGGTGACATAAGACATTGAAAGAGAAAAACTCTGTGGTGAAAGCACAATGCACAGACCTACAAAAAATCTTCAGGCTCTCAAAAATCTTAGACTGCATACCCAGGCCAACAGCACCTGCAGAAATGCTCCAAAGGGGTAAAGGTTTGTGGGCATTACAGATCATCACAAAGACACCAACACACACAGGACCATGTCAACACAGCTCTGCTCTTCAGGACCCGCCTTTGCACGGTCCTGCTTTGACCATGTAGACTTTCCAGTGGGCATACAACTCATGTCTCTGCATAAACAATGCAGTGTGGATAAACACCCTCTTACCTACTACCAACTGTTTTCAGAGGCATGACTTCAATACTCTTTAACAACCCTTAATATTCGTGGATTCACTTTTCTGTGTGAAAGATAAATAGAGTTTGGTCCTGGCAGCTGCTCTTCCTGATGTATGAGCAAGAAAACAGGTGAATCAGACACTATGTAGCTCCTCCTCACAGACCTTATCTGCCAAGGCAGGCCAGTTTGCACTGCATGAGACTCTTTTACCAAAGCCACAGAGGCTCCAGATATTCCTCTCCCCTGTCCCACATCCATTCCTCCTGGCTGGGACAAGGACATTGCTCTCTATTACTTCACAGTCAGGAATACCCTCTGCAGGGCTTCACAAGGAAAGTACAGAAGAGCCAATACCAGACCAGACTGTTAACTAACAGCTCTAGTGCCCCAAATTAGCTTCTATTGCTAAAGGATGAGTGAGAATTTTCTGTATTTCCATCTCAAAAATATCTCAGACAGGCTTTAGGAATACAGCACAATACACTCTTTCCTTCCTGTCATGAGACTGGTGCTAACCCTGGACTCTCCTGTTAAACTGAGTGGAGCTGGGGGAGAGACGTTGAAAAAGCAAATAATGTCTGGCTTTCAACACAACTTTATTTTGTTGTTCTGATCCCTCCATATTTGTGTGACTTGATTTAAAAGTTAACAAGAAACCAGCCACATAAAAGCTGAAATCTCAGCCTGAAATCCTCTTCAAGGGAGGTCATTCTCCCTCTCTGCTCTCAAGAGATCCCACCTGGAGTGCTGCATCCAGCAATGGAGCCTTTAGCACAGAAATGCCATGGACCTGTTGGAGCAAGTCCAGAGGAGGCCACTAAGATACTCAGAGGGCTGGAGAACCTTTGCTGTGAAGATAGGCTGAAAGAATTGGAGCTGTTCAGCCTGACAAGAAGAAGGCTCCAGGGATACCTTAGAGACCCTTTCACTACTTAAAGGGGCTACAAGAAAGCTGGAGAGGGACTTTTTACAAGGTCCTGTAGTGATAGGACAAGGGGGAATGGCTTTAAATGAAAATGGTCAGGTTTATATTACATATTAGGAACAAATTTGTTACTCAGGGATTGTGAGGCTCTGGAACAGGTTGCCCAGCTGTGGATGCTCCATCCCTTGCAGTGTTCAAGTCCAGGTTGGATGGGGCTCTGAGCAACCAGCTCTCAGTGGAAGGTGTCCCTGCCCATGACAGTGGGTTTGGAATGAGATGATATATAAGGTCCCTTCTAATGCAAACCATTCTATGATTCTGTGATGATTGCATGAATGTGCATTTGGAAATCTCCTACTGAATCTGATGTTATGGTGTTAGAGTAAGAGACATGTGTGGTTTGGGGTCGTGCCTTCATGTCTCAGACAAGCTCTCCCAGGTGGTCTGTATTTCAATTCAAACAAAAACAAGTGACCAAAGTAAGAAATCCTGGCAGCCAATCACATAAAACTGGATTAGTAGTGGTTGTCTCAGTGTAATCAACTCCTTCTTTTCCCTTTTTAACTTAGAAACAATGTCTGAACTGGACATTTACAGTGGAGAGAACTTCTAAATGGGAATTTACTGTTACTCATAGCTAGTGTTTGGAGAGAACAGTATAAATAAATGCCTCTTACACTCCCTCTAGGTCACTTCCCAGAGAAACAGCAAATTTATACAGTCATGGGTTTGATTAGACACAGTGATTTTATATACTTAGTTTTGAAAAGTTTGGTTTGGCTGACTTTTTCAATTACTGACAACCAGAATACACACACAATCGATCCTGCCTATAGCAGCCATATATCTGAGTTGCAAAACCACAAAAATACATGCAATTTCCTTGTCTACAGCTTTCCAATTTTCCTACACACATGCATTTCCTACCAGCGAGCTGCAGGCAGTTTGCCATTCTGCTTGGGGAGTTCCTGGCTTACCCTTCAGAGAGGCCTCACCCCCTCCAGGACTGAGAAAGAAGATGAGATTCATCTCTGGCATTTGAATTCACCCTACCCTGGGCAAGCGGAGCACATTGAGGGATCAAGTCCACATCTAGGGGCACCAAAAGGGCACTGTGGATCTCCTCCAAAGAGACTCAGGAACTTGCCCAAGGTCCCCTCAAAAATTTGTGGCAGAACAGAGAATGTCAGCTACTTCCCCAGCACATCTACATTCCAAAAAATGGGTTAATAAGAGTGTTTTGGTCTCAGTCATGAGACAAAAGTACTGTACAAGGGATCTACTTCAAGACTACCAACAGGGAACATGATTCTCGCTTTGATAAACAGGGAGTGGGAATTGCAAGCGACAGGTTGGAGGCAGCTAATGGGTCCCATCTCTGTGGACATAAAGAGCTGAGCCAGGCAGGTAAGGATTTCATTTAAATCCCTCCTACACATAAAACCATGGCATGGAAAGCCTAGGAAAATATCTTTCCTGTTCTCAAGTTCTTCCAGATGCCTTAAGTGGGCCACTCACCCACAAGGGTTGAGGCAATGCTCAGAGCTATCAATCACCCTGGCAAATGAAATGTTTCAAGTAAATTTTTCAGTAAATCTATCAAAGAAAGAAGGGAAGCCTAGCCTCTGCCAAAGTTTCCAGGCTGTGTTCTCCCATCCTAAATAACAAAACCGTCCCTTCTCTGTTGTATTACAGACTTCCAATACTGTATCTGGGAAAACCTTCCACCGATCAGCACCATGTTCTCCCACAGACCAGCTCAGGCATTTGCTGTGTGTGGAAGTGACAGGAAGGTGACTTCAGATCTATCGTCTTAAGGGTTACACTGCAGCCAACACCAACCTCGTGCAGATTCTTGAGAACTTACCACTGACATCTGGAAGCCAAAGCACTCAGATCGAGTTTTTAAAAAATGCTGTAAATGCCTCTTAAAAACCCTGGATGCAAGAGTGAGAAGTCATGTGGGAAAGTCTGGCCTTTAGCCAAATTATAAAAGAAATTATTCACTAGCTATGCAGGTTCATTAATCTAGTCTGCTATAAATTTTTATTATGAGTTATTATTGATACATAGCTATAAACATACTGGATGCCTGAGATCTTTGCCCAAAAAATTTCACAGTCCCAAATCCTGCACTTGGAAAGACTTGTGGTTACTTCAACACCCAGGAGCAGACCCCATTCATCTCAACAACATCAGCCAACTCATGTTTCTAATTTTAGTTGTTCCTACTGACAGTTGAGTAACACTGGCACTTTCCAAATAATCCTTTGATTTCCTGACGTCACATATGCTCTTGGGAGGATACACGGAGACAGCATTCTCTACACAAATGGTCAGAGCTGATTAACTACTGGGGGAAGTTACAAGCTGAAGTGATGCATGATCACTTCCAGTGGCCTAAGAGCCAAATGAGTCACACAAAGTAGAGCCAAGGATTCTCTCTGGGTTTCAAGTTACAAAAGTAAAAGCCTCTTGAAATAGGATCTGAAGCAAAAAGAATATGCCACAGTAATTTCTGAATGTGTTGAAAAAGCTCATAATTGGGAAAGAAAACTATAAAAATAATAACCTTTTAACCTGGTCAAACATGATGTACTCTTGCAGTGTAATTCTCCTTCAACCGCATTCCTGAACTGTTACTGGATAGAGTTGCAGGAAAACTAAGAAATTCATCACCAAAATCTGATTCAGTCCTGTCTAAACTATAAAGATGAATTATCCACTAAGGTGGGTGAGATGTCAGAGCCCCCATGCTGGGTAGCTCTCCTCAATATAGGTCTGTGCAGCACCAGCACAGAGCTGCTGCCCAGCCAAGGAAAGAGGAAGTCCAAAAGGAACAGATGCATTTTAACATGCAATACCTGAAGAGAAGTGCCAACTGAACAGGCAACATCTTCTTTAATTAAAGTTGCATAGGAGTGGGGATAGCGAGAAGGACACATCTGATGACTTGGTACAATTCGGCCATAAAAGGAGGACTGGATGCTGATGGTGGTTCTGTGAGGACATCTCAGGGACACATATTCTCCATCACACGCATGGTCAGTGTAATTCTTTAGTACCTGTGATATGTAACCTGCAAAAACCACAACAAAACCCATCATTAGTGAAAGGTAGTTAATATTGAGGTGATTTACAGCAGTGCAGCCTAACAAACACAAAACTAACAGGCAATGAGGGACACAGATTTTATTACTCATCTCACAAATGTGCAAAGGAGAGACATAATGATATGGAAATTAGGGAGGCTTGGTGATTTGACCTTCAGTCATGCTACATATCCTTACTGGAAACAATATTTGGATACTCCAAATTCTTAGTCCAATCATACAACTTCATTACAATGCCATAGCTGTCAAGTTTACAGGAAATGCAGAAGATCCAGACTTGTCATTTAGATTCCATCTAGATGCCAAATGCAACTTTTGGCCACCCAGTACAAGATAAACTTCAATAAACTGATATGAGTGCAGAGGGACACTAAGAAGTTTGGGAGCTGGAGCAGTTTTCCTGTAAGTGGCTTCTTCAACCCAGAGAAGAGACACCTTTGGGGGAAAGCAATAGCAGCCTGCCAGTATCTAATTGGAGGTTATCAAAAGGATGGAGCCAGGCTCTTCACAGTGGTGCATGGCAGGAGAATGAGAAATAACAGGCACGTGAAAAAAGAGCTTCAGACCACGTATGTGGAAGCAGCTTTTTCACTGTGAGGGCAGTCAAGCAGTGGAGCAGGTTGCCCAGAGAAGCTGTTCAGTCTACATTCTTGGAGGTTTTCAAGACCTTAATAGATAAAGCCCAGAGCAACCTGGTCTGACATGCTATAGCAGGAGGTTAAACTAGAGAACTGAAACCCCTTCCAACCTCACTTTTCCTACACACTTATGATCACAGGCAAGAAAGGCCCAGACGCAGAATCACATTCCATCCTGACACACCAGCCATATCTTTGATCTCCTTTCACAATATACCATTTTAATTGTTCTGGTTGCACCTTCTGATGTAGGCCTTTGACACTGAAGCTTTGCTTTCTCTCCAGTTTTTACAAAGTTTCAATCATTTTAGCAGGAAAACAGTATGCAGAACTAAATCTCTCTTTATTTCTTAGAGGATTATGTTATCCACAGTACTAAAGTTGTTGACAAGAATAAAGCCAGGAGACAAAGCCTCATTAAAATTGCACTGAGTCAAAAGGGCTGACTGCTGTCAGGTTGCCATGGAAACTTCCAAACAATCCTGACTTTGCCACACTCAGGCATGAGGGGAAACCACTGTGTTGCTAATAAGGAGACATCTGTGCTAGGAACACTCCAGCACGTCCCATGTCATTGTCAGTCACAGTCCCATTCAACCTCTTCTCTTCAATGGGTTTGGAAGTCCCTTTCCCACTACTGGCCACCAACACAAGCCCACCAGCAGCCACATCACAATGCCCTGTCCCTATTTTCCTCTTCCTCTGTTGAGGAAGGCAGAGACAGGGCATTGTGGGATGGCTGCTGGTAGACTTTCCTTAAGAGGCAGAGAGAAAAGATAAAAGCATTAAGAGAAGCAAGTAATCCCTGGACAAATTCCTGAAAGGGAACCTGAGACTTCCTTTCTTAAAACTTCTGACTATTCTCTTGGTGGTACATAAATGGAATAACTTAGGTTGGTGCCTCTGCAAGCCCCTAGTCCACCCTTCTGTTCAAAGCAGGGCCAGGTTTCCAAAGGCTTTAACCAGTTCTGAATATTCCCAAGAGTGGGGCCTCCAAAACCTCTCTGAGCAACCTGTGCCAATTGCTTATCAACTTCCACAGTGATTTTTTTTCATTGCATTGAGTTGGAATTT
>JAOXXN010000446.1:111471762-111546718 GCA_026770055.1 Myrmophylax atrothorax | reverse complement strand
AGTTGGAATTTCCCATGTTATGACTGTTTGTTTGGTTTTGTTTGTTTGTTTGTTCCCCCTGGTTCTTTCATTGGTACATTTTTGTACCCTCTGGTACCATTCAGAGAGAAGATTGGTTTCATTTCCTCTGAACCTTTAGTTAAAGTAAAGCAGTAATTAGATCCTGCTCTTACTCCTTATTTCTCCTGGATAAACACACCAGTTCCCTCAGTTTCTCATTATTTTTCCTGTGTCCCAGTACCCTTGTCTTCCTGGCAGCCAAAGGCTCCAGATTCTCAGCATCTTGGTTACAGTGGGTACCCAGCTTGGCATGTTGTTACCCTTCACCCCTGCAAGGTGCTCTGCTTCTTGACACTCCCCATCCTTCCAATACATGACAATGTACACAGAGAAACACAACTGATGTGGTTTGAGAGAATTCACTTGCTTGAGAGAACTCTGGCTTGCTCAGAATCACCCCCACATCAACTCTAGCTACGCTTGTAGACAAACCTGTAGGGTATATTTACTCCATCAAGTTAAACTCTCCCAGGGTTTTTTCTCTGTCCCTAAAGCCATATCCAGCAATCTTCTCTTACTCTCCAAGATAGTATGTCCTATATCCAGAGCTTTTACTGGGCACAGCTCTGCTTCCATACCAACACTGAAACCTAGCTCGGGAGTTCCATGAGAGAACACTGATCTGAGCCAATTTCAAGCTGTCTAAAATAACTATAATCACTGTCTTAGAGATAACCAACACACAGTAATTTAGCTTCAGCATCCAAGCTGCCACTGTGAGGGCTGGATTCTCTGATTTCTCTAAATTTTAGCCTGTGGTTCTTATTTAGCAGCTCTGCTGCTGCAGTGCCTCGAGGTGTGTCCCAAATAAATATTTACTCAAATCAGCAAATTAATTTCCAAGTCCCCAGGGCAGCATTTGCTCATAAGAAAAAGGCTGAGAGACAGCCCAAATAATTAGAGTGAGTGACAGGGCTGCATCAGATCAGGAACCAGCACTATTTAATTGACTGCCTTTATCTCACTTGTTCAAGAAAGCACTCCAGGATAAAATGAACTCCTAGGGTAGACCTCCTTTCAGCAGAATACATGCCCTGTGGGATGCTGCACACCTAGTCCTGGAATTAGATCAGCTCTTACCCCTCAAAGGTACAACAACTATACAAGCTGGACATCAGGAAAAGCAAACTACAAACAGAATCAGAATATAACAAAACATTAAAACCCACTTTCCACACTGTTACTGCAGCACATTAGGACTTTTCCCTGAGGCTGACCAATTAGGGAACCAGAGAAATACAACCAAGGTACAGTAAAGACTCTACTGGCTCCTTTGAATATTCATTTACTCTGTCAGAACAGCCATCCTAGGGCATGCCTCTCATATCACCAATTCAGGATCAGGGAAGAGTCCAACCCCTGCAATTAGTACACATCACTTGTTGAAACAGCTCCTTCCTTTCGTCTCCCATCAGGAATCTCAATATAACATGAGTTCATTCAAGCTCAAGATATTGAAGGGTTTGAATGCTTTGATGCTGATTGACTAATAATAAACAAAGCACAATGTCTGAAACACCTGGCACTGACCACTGTCAGAGAGAAGATACTAGATTAGGCACTGGCATGATCAGGCAGAGAGGATATTCTTCAAAGAGCAAAAGGAAGTGGCTATAGAGAATTAATGCTTTTTTTTTCCTCTCTAAGTGTGCCAGATTTGTACTTTAGCATTGGTAGTTCTTTTGAATGTGTTGGCATTTCATTACCCACTGATTCACAGTTCACTAACCCAAACTCCAAATTATTTTCAGGACCCTTGTTGAATTTTCCATAACAAGTCTCCAAGTGACCTTTTGTACCATTACATGCAGTACCAGGGAGGAAACTACTGGGGTGCTCTTTGCTAAATGAAATGCAGAATCATATAGCCAATGGCAGGTGTTTGAGGACTTCAGTGGCACTTGTATGACAGGGTAGGAAGCACTCCATAAATACACAAGGAAAATTTCCAGAGCTCTTTGACTCTTTCCTGGCAAGCATGACAAAATCTCTTGGATGGTTGCAAGGAAATATTTTAGTTTAGTAAAATGATAACAGCAGATCACCAGTAGCTATTTATAGGCTACAGAATATGACAGTCAAGAAACTGAGGTGATAAAGGCATTATCACATGATGTCATCAGACCCACTCAAGGGTATGTCTCTGCATCATTGTCTGGGATATAAGCTGCAGTCTTACAAGTGTCTGCTCCACACAAGGATAAGGCAAGCTGCTTTTAAAGATGACCAAAGACATTTGCTGTTCTTTTCTTCATCTGTAAATTCTGGAATGTGAAATCACCATGTCAGATCTAGCACCTGAAGGCAAGGAATTATTTGAGAAAAATGTTCTACGATTCTAAGATCCCATCTGTACTACTACAGGCAAATGTACTCTATTGTGTCATGGTTCATCTTGGAATGGAAGTAACATAAATTCTCATTATTTTAGCAGGAATTTTTTTGCTTGTTCACTTATCAGCCAGTCTAGGGAAGACAATATTAGAGCAGGGGGCAATTTGAGCTTTTCTTTAAAAATAAATATTTCATTCAAAAACGTGGTAGAAGTATAAAAGAAATGTAATGCATTAAGTTCACCAAACCTTTTCCAAATGTCACATCTTTGAAAACCTGGGAAAACAAAAGCAATTGCAAAATATTTTGGGTTTAGCTTTTTTTTTTTTTTTTTTTTTTGAAGGATTGTGTCAAGGACATGGCATCTTTGCTGGTGGGCGTTTTTACTCCAAAATTAAATCAGTGTATAGGACTCAAGAGCTAAACATCTCCCTGATTCAAAAGACCAGTATCACCACCAAAGCAGGGGTTTGCACTCCAAAGATAGAATAAACAACCAAAAGTAATGCATCACAAAAATGATAGATCATTTTTCCCTCTAACAAAAAGGAAATGGTCCTTTCAAACACCCCTTGCAATTTATTTTTCCAAAGTCATCAGCAATTATTCTACACTAGTCACCAAACACAATGCTTAACGCTGACTGTAAGTTTATCCCTCCCAGCAATGTCAGCTCCCAAGAATCATTTGAACCACTGCCTCTACAGGAAACTGTTGCTCAGTTCTCATCCAACAGTCAGTTCTAAACAGTAACACATATGAACGACAGAGAAATATAACAGCTTCATACAGAATATCATCATTTTACAGGAACTGTAAATCTAAACATCATCATTTAATTTCTTTCATGGAGCTACAACCCTGATTTTGAAACCAAAGAAGCTGATGGAGTGGTCCACAAAAGCCCAGATGGTACAAGAGCTTCCACCCCATTCACAAGTAGGGTAATACAGCCTTCCAGTACATAAAGGACCTTAAGAGAAGGCTGGAGAGTGACATTTCACAAGGCCAGGTAGTGATGGGACAAGGGCAAAATGGTTTTAAACTACAAGAGTCTCCTCCTAGGAAGAAATTCTTTACTTGTGAGTGTGGGGAGGCACTGGAATAGGTTGCCCAGAGAGGCTGTGGATGCCCCATCCCTGGAGCATCCTGGACCCTGAGCAACCTGGTCTAGTGGAAGGTGTCCCTGTCCATGGCAGGGGGATCGAAAAAAGATGATCTTTAAGGTCCCTTCCAACCCAAACTGTTCTATGATTCCATGAGTCTATGATAATAGTAGATGACACAAACACTCACCCATATATCCTATTTAACCATGAACCATACTGGTTGTCTAAAACCAGTGAGTCTTCTTCTCCTGCTTCCACTAAACACATTTTTTTGAGTTTTGCTTGACAAGGCACATAGCAGCACATCAGCTCCCCAGTCATGAGAACAAAAATGTCATCTTTTGTCAGGAAATGTCTGTGGGAATGTGCTGGAAAAATAGAGACAATCACAATCACAATAAAACTAACTATTTTTACAGCTTGGATATGATCCAAAGCTTCTAATAAATTACAATAAAACTCAAAGGATTTTAATGGTTAATGAACTACTACATATAATTAAAGCCAGAGCATCATTAATATTCTCACTGGGCTATATCCAAGCTATTGTAATGTCATCTTAAAATATTCCATTTTGAGCTCTTGTGGTTACAAATACAGAAGTGCATACATATCTTAGAGAAAAATCAATCTCATGAAAAGAAGGACATTATACTTAAAAATAAGTGGTTTTCCATTATCTGTAACACATGAAGTCACTGTATTTAACTATGCTAGAGAATAAAGTATTCCCTTGTTGCTGGTTGATTATTTTTAATCCTCGTATTTTCCAGATCCATATTGTTATTTCAGTATCTGTTGCTATTTTCTCTGAGTTTCCTCAGTTTCCTTGCAGATGTTTTAGAGACATTGAATGCTAAACAGAGCTTTTTGCAAGGAGAAATCTTAACTGGATACCTTTCTGGGGCTCAGACTACCCCTAAAACACACTGTTTATCAGGTAGGCTATGGACTGGAGAATTTCAGCTTATTCTTTGTTTGCAGAGCACTGATCCTCATAACATCTCACAGAAACAGTGCTAAGCAGGAGGAATCAAGTGACACACCACGAGGATGGGCCAACAGGGCTGAAATGTGACCCCAGGCAAGGCTTGAAGCCAGAGCGGGGAACTCAATGAATGCATTTCATACCAGGCATTACTGATAATCCTGTGGTTGCAGCAGTAAAAGCAGCTCTCTCAAATCACAGAGCAGTCTAGTAGGGACAAGTAGGGTTTGTTTTGTTTTGTTACTAATACTGGAGATTAAAACTTGCTATTACAAACCTTCTACAGAGAGATTTGCTTTCACTTCAGCTACTCCCCAATCCTTTCACCTTTCAGACACAGTATAGCTCTGAATAAACTTGAACATCTCGTAAGCAGATTTAGGAAAATATTCTTATTTTAAATCAACATTTTCTTGCCCACTATCTGATCTTCTGTACCACAGCTATGGCTCCAAACAGCATCCAGTGTTAACTAAAAGAAGGCTTTGAAGCAAGAGGGAATTTAGAACAGAAGGAGTGCCAGCATTTCAAGGCTAAGCAAGGTAAGGTTTTGTAAATGCTGATCAGTATTTTATAGGTCTCATGGGTTTGTGTAAAGGTGAGAAGGTATTGGAAATTAGATTGGTGAAGGCTAGGAGTGACAGGAATGAATTATGGTCATTTTCAACTCAGCAGGCTTGAATATTACTAGTGAGGATTATTGTTAATTATTACCTTAAATTCCCTAACTGTAAACTCCTACAGAATTTAATAAAACACTACAGCATTTCCACAGACTGTTGGAATTAGTCTGGATTTAATGAGCAACTTGAACTGCAAGTATTTGAGGTGTAGAACTTTAAACAATTAGTCTAAAAGGTGGATACAAAAAATCTTTTTTGCTATCTAAACATCATCTTTGATGATTTTCTTCAAATGTCACAGAATGTCATGGTTTCTTGAGAACTTACTTTTTCTAAAACAAGTTTTAAAAGCCCTTAAGGCTATGGTGATGTATTTTTGTTTTGAAAAGGCAAATTAACAGTTAAAAAAAATATTTTTTTTTAATGCTTGTCTTTCTAGAATCAAGGAATATTTATCCAGGAAGGGCCTTCTTCAGGTCACCTAGCCCAAACTGCTGCTCAGAGTAGGGCCATTATCAAAGTGAGATCAAGCTACTCAAGCCCATATTCATCTCTAAACAAGGGCTGCCAAGGACAGGGATCCCCCAGCCTCTGAAACACGTGTGCCAGGGCTTCCCCACACTTCTCATTCAAGTTTTTTTCAAAGAAGTCCTCGGAATTTCCCCTGTCACAACTCATATCTGTGACTTCTGCTTCTTTAGTTTGCAACTCTGAGAGGAGCCTAGATTTGGGTTTTGTATATCCACTTCTAGGAAGCAGAACAAAGCATCTGGATCCTGATGCTTCTCTTCTCCACCATCCTGTCCTATGCCATGTGCTTGAGCCCCAAAGTACCCTACGGGCCCTCCCAGTTTGTCAGTGTTTTCCTTATAATTGTGTATCAGTATCATGACCTGTAATTCAACAGGCTGACCCTTCACTTCCCCTGGATTTAAGGAATTTTTAAAAACCTGTTGTTTCACTAGCTGTAAGGTTGCAGGCAGCCATGATGTTGAAGGAAATTTGACAGGACAGAGAATTTGGCTGGGAGGCACTGCACCAGGACTTCACCACCTTGCAACCCTCTCTCCAGCTACTTATTCCTGCTCCCTTATTCCAAATCAAAGCCTCTTCCAATAATCTGTGTGCGCATGCATGTATGGGAGTGACAGCAACCAGAGTTGGACCACAGGTCAGAGGGTGCATGGATGTGTCCTGCCAACCACCAGAGCATGTAGGGTGTGCAGCGTGTAGGTCAGTCCACCTATGACCACCAGTGACTATGGAGATGGATGAGCCAGCAAGCAGAAAAAAAGCTTTGGGAGCCAGGTATGAGAGAATCCAAAAGTCTGGGTCAGATACTGCAGAGACCAGAGAGGCTTTGAGTTGCCCACAGGAGAGACCAGAAGGATCCGGCCAGGGAAGACCAGGCATCAGGGAGTCAACTGAGAGACCCACCTGCAGGCACACCTCTGTGTGTGAGGGGACTGAGGATGAGGGAGCCATGTGCCAGCCACTGCCTGGACTGCCTATGGATCCACACTGACTGTATGTGTGCACATTTTCTAACAGGCTTTCATCCTGCTCAGCCAGAGGGGGGAACAGGATGAGGCCACCGGTGCTGTTTGTGTTTGCATGAATGCCAAGTGTTTGTGCCTGGGATCTGCGTGGCCTGGCAGACACACACTGTGTCAGGAACAGCTGCTCAGCATCCCAGCTGCCTGCACATGGGCACACAGTTGCTGCCCTGCCTCTATCAGGCTGCCAGATTTGGTAACTCCTAACACTTCCCACTAAAAATTCCATGTATGTGTACATGTGTAACATACAAGTTCAAAATGTGTTTGGACAACACTCTCAGGCACGTGGTGGGATTGCTGTGGTGTCCTGTGCAGGGTCAGGAGTTAGACTCGATGATCCTCATGGGTCACTTCCAACTCAGCATATTTTATCCTACATATATAATATATTTATAGGGAGACATACACATACATGTGTGTGTGTGTTGAAAAGAAAAACAACCACACACCTTTGCAGAATATTTTACATAATTGAAGTTGCAGGAGAGGCCTGAACCCCACAATAACTGCAGTGCTAAATGTCTTAGAACACTTTGCTAAAATAGTGTCATAGCATTATAAATATTAATACATTATATAATTAATATGTTAGAGTTACAGCATTAAAAATATTAATGTCTTACTTTAATTGAATGAAGCATAATTTAGCATGCATTAGTATGTATTCTGTATCAATTATATAAACTATATTGCACATAGCACAATCATATTTATAAAATATATCTTAGACCATAACCTAAAGATAATTACCAGGTCGCCTTGGGAAGCCTTATGGGATTGGTTTAGTACTCAGAGAATGAGACCTGTAATTTTGAGAGAGATTTAGTGCATACTTCTAACAGCCCCAAAAGGTCAATTCCACGCTCTGTGAGAAGCTGGGCACTATTTCATTCCAGAGATACAGCTGCAGTAAGTGTTAAGGTCATCACTTTATAGCTGAAGGAACTACACGGGTGATACTTCCTAAACAGCTTCAATTGGCTCTTTCTCCTTGGCTCTCAACCAAGTCCTTTCCAAAACACAGTCATCTCACACATAAATCACAGCACTGCTCACTCTGGCCTTGCCATTGCATTCTAAGTAGTAATAAAGAGCTCACACCACCAGGGTCATGTAGCTTTTCTAAATTAAGTTATAAGAGATATATTTTGTTCAAAGGACAGTGTTCTGTAGGTGGCTGATACACAAGAGATTTTTAACAGTAAAACTACAGTGATATACTTAGGCTGCCATAATGATACCCACAGAATTTTCCACAGTACATGCATAACTACCAAAGCACTTTTCCTCAGGTAGACAAGTCTCAGAGGTGTTCATCTGGACTTGCACTTCCACTTCTGGTGATAATTCTTATGGAAAACAAATTTAACCTTGAAAATTGATGTAATTACAAGTCTAAGATGCAAATGGAAAGAACCTAGCAAAGAAAAAAGAGTCCCAAAGCTTGGTGCCTTCCTGCAGCAGAAGGCAGCACTGCCAGCAGGGAAGTTTAAGAGCCCAGCAGGGTCTGTCCCCACCCTCAGCCTTCCCTACAAGCATCTCTGGGACTTAGGGCAAAAGACTGAACACTGTTCTTCACCTTCTGGCCCAGTCACTAAAATTTCTGAAATCAAATTTGCACCATTTCTCAAGGGCCATGGACCAACTCACTCATTTGTTGCCCACATGATTAACCAATGCCATGTTCTTATGTAACAGGGAAAGGAGCCAGAAGCTGGATCCACGCACCTCCCTCTGAGTTCACTGAAGGTCTCACTACTTATTCAAGCAGCCAAGAACATTTGATGGGGAGCAACATGTTAGTCCACCACCTAACCCATGATATAGACTAGAAGAGCATAGGATGGGATCAGGATTTGCACTCCCATGGCTTATGTGGTCCATCTGCAAACAATCACTGTCACAATTCCTCCTCACCCAGGGAACAAGCACCCTCTAAGTCTCTGCAAGGCACCTTTATCTCCATCAAATCCCTTCTTGGGCTCCCCTTAGCCATATCACCCACAGAGAAGTCAATGCTGGTAAGCACAGTGCCCAAGAGCAGCCTCCTGGTGCACCCTCATGCCCAATGAATGCACCTTCTGCTTTTTCCACCAGTATTTTGAAAGCACAGGGCTTACCAGTTAATCATAAACTGAAGAAAATTCAGTCCCAAATCTTCTATTGAAAGAGGAAACACTTGGCATCTGTCATGAAAGCAGCAGCTGTAGATCTCTGGTAAGGTCTGTGACAGCTCCTTCATGTTCCCACACAGCATGACAGTGACAGTCAGAGCACCAACCTGGGAAGCTGGGGAATGCTCCAATTTGAGCAAAATACAGACTTTCACCATTGCAAACACAGAGGGAAGGGTTTGTTTCTGTACTGGAAACATGGAGCAGGGGAACTATAAATTAGCCTTGCTGTAACCATGAGCCTCAGCAGAGTTATAGCAGAAGACATGCCTAAAAGTCTGGCCTTTGCCCACAGCTTTATTGGGAGTCACAGGGAAGTATCCTGTTACCACTCAAATTAAAAGAAACTTTTTGCATAGCATATCACTCTGCAACAAAGAAAGTGGTTATTTGACCACACAAGTGACAGACAAGACTTTATGTGCAGTGACCAGTTCCTTTAGCAAATCAAGAACTAAGCCATGACAATCTGACAAGGCCTAAGAAACACCACCACTAAATAAACAGGTTTCTGCCCATTCATGAGAAATTATTGTGACAGGACTATGGGTACAGAGAGATGGCAGCTTTATTTAGACTAGGGCAAATGGCAAGAGGGAAGGCAAAAGTGCTTAACCCCACGGGAGCTGCTGCTACAGCCATCACAAACAGATTTGAGTGCTTTCCAGACAGCGCCGGGAGCCAGCTCCGGGGCTCCCCAGGTGACCACACATCCCTGAAAACAGCAGATTTCAACTGACAGGTGAAAATGTTGAACAATTCCTGTGACTCTGGAGAGCAAATCTGAAATCCTGTTACCTTGCATGAAATAATACAGCGTGACTCACATGTGCAAATACCAACGTGGCAGTGAAGAGCTTTCCTATAGGAAAATACTTCCAATCAGGTTGTGATCTCCCTCACTGATCTTAACAAGCACTTCAGCACTCCAATGGTCATTTTTATTAGAAAGATTTTTGCATTGCAAACTGTGAAATTCAAAGCCTCCCTCATTTGATGCTGTGTAATGAGGGTAGGGAATAGGCAAATCTCCACACTCAGGGAGGTCAAATCACTCGCAATTTCTTTGCCACCTAGCAATTTTTCCACTGAAGAAGCAGGAAATTTGGGGGGGACAATGACAAATTGCTGCCTGTGATGGGAAGGGCAGCTACTGCTCACAGACTTATAGCATGAGCTCTGCTGAGAACCCACACTTGTGATTTCCCTCCATACAAGAGACCTTGTATTTAATTCCCCCAGAACTTATCTCCCAAGAAAATTCAAAAATTAGGCAAAAGCTTGCTTCCAACACAGGGATTTTAACATCTTCCTTTTTCTTCTGCTTTACATTCCATATTTTATGTATTTACTCTTATTCAGGATCGATTTGTCAAATTTAATGAAAGCAACAGCTCCGAAATAAACTTGCAGCCTTTTCCCCAGGACCTGTAATAAGAACTATGGTGCTGCCCTCCACATGACCTTTGCCTGTGAAATACATATTTCTCTTTGCTTTGGCCAGGCCTTGGCAGCTTTATGAACCCCAAGAGATGGAAGGAAATGAGGAGAGACTGAAGACAAGATAGAAAAGGCAGAAAAGATAGAAAAGAAGGAAATTAAAAAGAGAAAACAAAAGGAGACACAGGCTAGAGTAGACATATAAAAAAAATCTCTTTCTCATTTACCAATTAGAAGTGTGTTTCCAGGGGCTTATCCTGCCAGCAAGAATCAGCTGGAAGCATTGTGGAGACTGAGTCACTTGAAACTACAGGAACAGAGAGCAGCCTTAAAATAGTAGAAAGGAAAAAGATAAAGATTTTGAGCAAGAATATCCATTTGTAAGTGACCTCTCTTTATGTCCCCATGTAATCAAGTTCCAAATCATACCTGCTTGCAGAAAGGACCGTGTTACCCAGAGATAAAAAATTATCCAGGAAAAAAGGAAGCTCAGACTGGTTATGAAAAGAGAAAAAGATAATAAAAAAAAAGTAGGGCTGCACAAGTCTCTCCTAATTTCTGATATGCTTTATCTCTGATGACTTGACCAAAAACTTCAAATACTGCCTTAACAGAACATACAAAGTTTTGCATCTGCCACTACCAGGCAAAACTGCCAGACCAGCACCTTCTGTTTAATCCAGTGACTTCAGCCAAGAGGGAATTTATTATCTACCAGCAACTGGGCAACTTTAAGCCACAGTAAATGTTGTCAGGGTAGCAGGAATGATGATTTCAGGGGTAAATTGTTCTTTTACTGTTTGATATAAATGATAATAACAAGACACAGGCATCCTGAGCATCACCAGTTCGAGCTGTCAGGCTGCCCAACCAGCTTGAAGCCAACTAACCTCAATATGTAGCATACTTCTGGAAAAGACATTGCAGGAATGGACAGGAAATTAGTACTTGGGAGTAAAGGCATGACGGTCTCTGCACCATGGGCTGAAGATCAAGTATTAATACAGGAGCTTCCTTTCTACTTGTTAAACAAGCTGTACCTTCCTGGTGCTCAAGTGAAAAGCCTTGCCTGTCTCAAAATATCTCACCAGTTTAACTGCAGTTTTGCTTGTCCTGAAGAATCATGTCAACCACAGAACTTGTAGTGTTCTTGTTGGGGCTTTAAAAATTACAGGCTAAATTAGATTATCCTAGTTTAGGCTTCATTATCTGGACCTATTAGATCCCTGTCCTCAGATTTTTTCCTTTGTATATGTGAGAAGGTAGCTTTGCTTCCTAGCTGGACAAAGTCACAGCAAAGAGGAAACCTTTCGTTTACAAGACTGCCCCTTATACCCCTCCATGCGTGTGGTTTAGCCACCATTTGAGCTCTCTCCATACAGTCAGCAGAAAGAAGAAAGCACTGTCAGGTGTGAAACGTTATTCCAAAGCACATGTCAAACTGACAGAAGGAGCAGAAGTCAGACACACCATGTCTGAAACTGCTTCACCCCTCTCTGCTGAGGAAGCCCCATCCAATGAGCTCAAACATATTTTTATTATAAGCACCAAAAGAAAGAGGACCCACTCACCCCTAGTGAGAAGAGACAACTGAGAGGGGTAATGTCTATAACTATCTCAAGGGAGGCTCTGCTTAGGGGTGCCCAGCAAGAGGAACAGGCAGCAACTGATTCCCAGGAAGTTCCACCTGAGCACAAGGAAGAACTTCTTTCCTGTGCAGTGACCAAGTACTGGAACAGACTGCCCAGAGAGGGTGTGGAGTTTCCCTCACTGGAGATATTCCAGAACCATCTGGACACAATCCTGTGCCATGTGCTCTGGGATGACCCTGCTTGAGCAGGGAGATTGGACCAGATGACCCACTGTGGTCCTTTCCAACCTGACCCATTCTGTAACTCTGTGATTCTGTGAGCCCTTACTGTGTATCATAGCACTGAACAGTGAGTTCTGATACGGATTTCGCAAGGTGGAGCTCACCTTGCATGCGGAACAGCAGTACAGGGGCAGCTCACTGCCCTGATCCCTCTGGGGTTCCACAGATGAAGGAGGGCTTATGGCTCAGCAATGCAGTGGCTGTTGTCCTATAACAAAGTCTTTGGAGGGACTCTGGTGTTCTTCAGTCTCTGCTATTCCTAAAGTTTTGCTGTCACTATAACTTTTGCCTTTAGAACTTTGAATTACCTTAAAGTGGTTCCTACACAAAACAAAAGAAAAACTCCATTTATGTAAATAAATAAAACATGCCCAGGCTCAATCCTTAGCCCTGAGGGAAAAGGACAAAACACCACTAGCTTGACTGATAAGCTAAAATGACAACATTCTTCTGCCTGTCCCCAAAACAAGTGAAATTGTCAATTTGGACAGCCTACACTCTGCCTTGAGCCGTGTCCTGACAACAACTAGGCACTTGCTAGTTAGTGCAGGTCCAAACAGTGATGTTGTGTGTGCAAAAACTTGGGCAGGATAATTGTGTGGCAGTGACAGCACAACCTCCTGAAGCTGTTTAGTTTACTGACATAAAGTTTTAACCACACTAGTTTAGTTCTTCAGGTCCAAAAGGCCACTCAGACAGTTTCTGCCTTCTCCCTGGTGCCATCAATGGATTCAAGCTGAAGGAGAGTAGATTTAGATCAGGAAGGAAGTCTTTACTGTGAGGGTGGAGAGGTCCTGGAAAAGGTTGCCAGGGAAGCTGTGGATGCCCCATCCCTGAAAGTGTTCAAGGCCAGATTGGATGGGGCTCTGAGCAACTGGTCCAATGGAAGGTGTCCCTGCCCATGGCAGGGGAGTTGGAACTGGATGATCTTTAAGGTCCCTCCCAACTCAAAGCATTCCATGATTCTATGATCAGGCATGGACACCTCAAGCTGACAGCTGCAGGGACAGAGAAGACATCCCAGCACACTTCCCCTGTTATCAGTTTGCTCTGCATTTCAGTTTCTTATGTATCAGTTGATGATCCCATCTATGTATCCATGGGAAGGCCAGAAAAAAAAATAAGGACCAGAGAATGTGAAGTAAGAGGCATCACAGAAAGCCTGGGGATAAAGAGATATCAATGCAAACTGATTTTCATTTAGGAGCACTCAGTAGCACTCCAGAATATGACAAAAGGGATGAAAGGCTACATAAAGAGAAGGAACTGCTTAGTCTGGAATATAAGTTAATAATACTCATAATATAGACATCTGACTAACAGAGAAAAAACAGAACAGATCCGTTCTAACACATCACCCCAATCATCTCTACAAAGGCAATAAGAGAGAACACAAAGGGTATTTTTCCACAAGGTCCCATTTCTCCCCACCTCTCACTGAGGCCATTCCCCATATTTGCAACTTCTTTCAAGGACAGAAATAATATTTGGCTTCCTTGGCAACGAATAACAAAGGGACAATAGAAACCCAACAGTGGAATTTATGAAGGCACATACTGCACTAACCCCTTGTATGGGGACAGTAATCAGGCAGGGCAGAAAGGCCCCAGTGTAACAGCAGCTAGAAAAGCTTTCTGGCTAAAAGCTGTTTGTACTGCTTTGACACAGGGCAGTTGTTTTGACTAATAGGCTGGAAAAGGAGATTTCTTTAGCAGAGTAGCACTTTTAAGGGCTTTTTGCCTCACAGCTGTAACAGCAACTACATCCACAGCACACGTTTTCCTATTGTATTACAGACCAAAACACATCCCAGGCCCAGACAGCTTCAGGAGGGGCTGCTGTGAAACTTCATGAGAATTGTGCTCATATATGGACAGTGTTACAGCTAAAGGCTGTGATTAAACTGCAAGACCTGGGAGCATTTCCCGGCTGTTGGATCTGAGTGCACTTCCTAGCTGTATCCCAGCCTCATACTGAAAGAAGATGCTCCTCTTTCCAGAAAATGTGATTTATTTTTAGTTATTAGTAGTACTTCTGTTCAGACAGCTTTGATCAGGGAATATCCTCTCCTACATTATCCCAGTTTGGGACAGGACAGAACTGCACCCATGTTTTCTGCTGTTGAGGCTAATATTATGTTTTCTGTTACACTAAGGAGCACTTCTGGACCTGTGTATGACATCTGCATATTTTGCAGATGACACAGAACTGGAAGGAGCAGTTGACAGACCAGATGGTTGTTCCATCATTCAGAGGGAATCCTGACAATCTGCAGAAACGAGCAAACAGGATTCTCATGAATTTTTACTAAGGGAAAATGGAAGGTCTGCTCATGGGGAGGAGTGTCCCCATGTACCATGTTGGGGAACAACAGACTGGAAAGCAACTCTGTAGGAAAGGATCAGGGCGTCCCGGTGGGCTACAAACCAGTGAGGTGCCCTTGCACCAGAGGCAGACGAGTATCACAGTAGGTCAGGAGAGGAAAGCCTACCCCTCAGCACTGGGGAGACCACTCTGGAGTGTTGTGTCCAGTTCTGGATTCCCCAGCGCAAAAGGAACATGGACATACCAATGTGAGTGCAGCGAAGGCCCACAGAGGGACTGCAGTACTTGTTACATGAAGGAAGGCTGAGAAAGCTGGAACTGCTTAGACTGGAGAAGAGAAGGTTCAGGGGGATCTGTCAATGTATAAATATCTGATGGGACAGGGAGAAATGAAGACAGTTGGACTCTTCTCTATGGTACCCAGTGACTGAACAAGAGGCAATGGGAACCAAATACAGGAAATTTCAATTAAACATATGTGTATAACTGTGAGAGTGATCAGACACTGGAATGGGTTCCCAAGAGAGTCTCCAAACTTCCAGGTATTCAAAATCAAACTAGACATGGCCCTGAAAAACCTGTTGCAGGTGACCCTGCTCTGAGTTCATAGGTTAAACAAGATGATCCTAGAGGTCTTTTCCAGCCTGAATGATTGTACAATTCTATGATTTCAAGAATATCTTCCAACATCAGCCATTCTGGGATACCAAATCCCTTCTCAGGATGCATTGAAAAAGCCCCAGTCTCCTTTAAAACAGCTTAGGAAAAAAACTTTATTTAAAGTTGAATTTCTGTTAGTCATGACCCCAGGTGCATTTCAACATCATCTCGTCTCTGCTCACACAGACATGGCTATTAGTTATACTCAAACTGTCCTGCAACAGGGTTCAGAAAAGCAAGGAAAGGCTTTCCCAGGTACAGCCCCTGGACAAGCAGCATCACTGACCTTTATAAACAACATTATCTTTCAAGCAAACTTCTGCTCCAAACAATGGAAATGGCACTTGGCATTCTGACTGCTGAGTAAGCACTGCAACAAGATCACCTTTTGGGATTTGTTTAGTCTTCACACTTATGTTTATTAATTAGATTTACTCTGATGCAGACGTGGAGAGTGCTACAGCAACACAGCTTTAGCTAATGAAATATGAAAAAAATGTTATGAGGTTTATATAATGAATTGGTGCCCTGATGTTACACAACCAACAGCAAGTCTGCTTGCTTACTCCTTTGGAAGTTTGCTCTCCAAATCTCAACAAATGCTTTCCTGAATCATCACAAGCAGTATCTCAGCAAAGAGGAAAAAAATTACCTGGCAGGTGAAGAGATGATCAGACACAGTAACTGGAAAGCAACTGCTGCTCCCACCAGAAATCTCACCCTCTGCAGAGAGAGCTGCTATCCATGTCCAGCAGAAAATGCCATGCTAAGATTGCTATAGAAAATGTTCCAGCAGATGCAAGACACCTTGACCTTCATTTTTCCCCCAAGACAGTTTCAAAATGAAGGACAATCTGCTTGTGAGCAAACAGTTGCTGACTGCAAGCTCTGCACTTTGAGGTCTATTCTCACACACACTGGCCAGCAAAAAGGGCTCCATAGAGAGCAGTGTTCAGCCTCCCCTCAGGGCTAGTGAAGAGAAGCAGGCATTCCTGTAAGAGTTTATGCTAAAGCATACTTCTAATCCAGGTTTGAAGTGCCACACACGGAAAGTACTGCCAAGGGTACTGCAGGTACTGAGTCTACTGTTAAATCACAGATAAAAGTCAGTGCAAGTAAATGCAAAGTAACACATGACAGAACTTTTGGACTAGCAACAGTTATGTGAAAATACCAAAACAAATATTCACTAATAACCAGGAAAAAATACTAGGAATTGCTAGAAAGGAATAGAAGGCAATGCAGAAACCACTATGGAGTCACAATATAACCATTCAAGGACCAATATGCAGAAGACTGTCTGCATTTCTAGATCCTTCTCCCTTCTTCCTCCCCACTCAGAAATCATGCAGAGAACTTAGAGACATTTAAGAGAAAGGTGTTAAATTGCAAGTAGTCCTCTTCTACCTGGAACAGACAACTGGGATGTGCAACAGACCTCACAGAAAGTGGAAGAGAGATGAAGAGAATGAAAGTACTGCTTCTTTCAAAAAAAACCAAAAACCAAAACCCAAAAGGTAGGTGTAGAGGCATCAAATAAGGTAAACAAAAGGATGCATTGCCTTACCACCTGCAAAGTTGGACTGTGGCACTCACAGCCACTGCACTTCTGCAGGTCTCAAACACATACATGGAGTAAAACTTCCACAAGGTCAATGAATGGAATAAAAATCCATCAAGAACCAGTGAATTCACATACAGCTCTTGATTTAATAAGTTCTTGAGCTGTGAGGGTGGTCAAACACTAGAACAGGTTGTCCAGAGGGGTTATAGGAGGTCCTTTTGTCCAAGCTGCTACAGCTGCTCTTGCATAATGTTTAAAGTGCCTACATCTCTGCAGCACCTACACAGGGAGGCAAGGATGAGGATCCCAGATACAGAAATCTGCATTATAGACCCAGAAGAAGTTAGGACAGAGTAATCCCAACTCTACTTTGCACTGAGTTTTGCTCTCAAGCTACCTAATCTATCAGAAGGTAAAAGAGCACCAATAGTAATAATAATAGTTGAAATCCCTGGAAGTAAGCTGGAGCATAGAAGGTAACATGTTAGTACAGCAGAAAAGTCAGTAGGCTTCCCCCATTAACAGATAAAGAAACAGTGGAAAGGAACATTTTTGTCAAAGCCCCATGAGGACTGGCCTTTGCAGAGCGCTTCAGCATCAAGTGGCAGGTTTATCAATTTAGTCTATCAATCTGATTACAATATCTGTCCCTGTTTCCATAGCCCAGGGCTGTGGTACTGAGGTGGATTGTAATAAGCCAAGTTAGAGAAAAGAGGAAGAAAATTGAAATAGGAGAACACTGGAGAGCAGGAAGATGAAAGACACACAGGAAGGCATTGGATTAATGGACATGCATTTATGTTGTGATCAGCTAATGTACAGAGATTAGCATGCAAGGTACTTTCTGAAGAAAAAAACAATGTCCTGTCAGCCACGAAGTGATGTACAAAAGACAGAACAGCCAAATGTCTAGGAAGCTGTAACTCCATCTTCCCTTCACTGTCTCTCACCCTTGGGGTGGGAGGGGGTAAGCCAGGAGAAAGGTCAGGGCACAAAACAGCAGTGGGGAATTGGCAGAATGCCTCAGGTTCTGTAGAGCAGAACTGTCCCTCTCAGAGGATAAACCAGGGGCACAAAGCTTGGGTTTCCACAACATGCATCTTAACAAGGAGAGAAACTTCTTGGATACAATTTCAGTGTAGACATTACTTTCTCTGTGTTGAGAAACAACAGAACTGTTATATCTTGGCTAAGCAGTGGGAGACAGCACCAAAACCCTCCTACATAATGTTTTTAAAGTCATAGGGGTCAAGCAGAATTAGTCTCCAAAGGAAAACAGAGGATTTAGGTGGGATGGAAACCTTCCTCAGGGCTGGAAAGAGTAGGACAGCAAGGCATAATTGCGAAAAACAAATTAATTCCAAAGACCAGCTTTCAGAACTTAGTGACTGTAAGATCTCACAAAACAGAAGTAATTCCTTCCAGCACTTCTTGTTCCCCCAGGAAAATGCACAAATAGGAAGCTCTTGGGATACTTAATTCAGCAGATCCACCTGGGAACATGAGCTAAAAGAGACTGAGCTGCTCAGTGATTCCAAAATCAGCATTAATGCAAAGTCTTTCAACAACCTGCACAAACCAGGCAGAAGGGCTGGTGGGAAAAATTTTAAGGTCTGTTTCTTTCTGTCAATACACTAGATCTAACCTCAGTGCAATGGAATTATCCTTCATTCAGGCTTGACCCAGCCTGGGTATCAAGGTGGTTTTCAGATGAGGCAGAGGGGAGAACAGGTTCATTAATATTTGGGTATGAGTAGCTCTCAGTGTAGCTCATGTGCAGGCAGGACACAGGGCTGTCATCAGGTCCTCATGGTCCCTCCAATCCCTCACCTAGTTCTCAACTAAAATCACCAGGGAAGATTGAAAGGCACAGTCTTCCCCAAAAATGCTGGAGGTAGGTGATCCACAGCAACCCTTCCAAAGGTAGAAGGAAGGCTTGTGCGAGCTGGAGGTTTTCGAAGTGCTTAACTAATATGCCCATCACTGAAAGGTGTGATATTGACTCTGTTTGCACCAGAAACAATGTGAATCAAGGGAAGGAAAGGTGTTCCCTTAAGAAAATCCCCACTCTTAACAGAGAGTGGTATTGATTGTGTTGTATTTCAGATCCATCAGCTCCCAGTGTGAATTGTGGGAAATCTCATGGAAGCATCTGGCTTCAGAGGGACTAAAGCAAGAGCGTAATATTGTAGCTACTCTCATCCCAGTAACTACCATATGTGGTCTTGCGAATAAAGCAAGAAACTTCCACTGTCGACATCCACTCTGTCCCAGGAAGAATGGTTACCTGTATGATTAAAATGGCACCAAAAGACAGCTGGTTCCCTGGGAACATTTTCTTATAACAAAACAAACACCACAAAACTTTGTCCAACCAGCCTATCAAAACAGCATAACTGTCTTTTTGCTCCCTTTACCTTAAATTCATCCCTGAAGCTGGGACAGGTTTATGACTCAAACCCAGCTTGATGTTTACAGGTGACTTTGAGCTCCGAAAAAGGCAAAAATCCCCATATATGAGCACCAACTCACACTTCTCAAAATTGCCTCTGCAAAAGTATCAGTCAGCTGGCAAAACATCCACACACCTGAAAATTGGTGTTCTCCAGAGTAAATAAAGGAAATGGGAATTTACCCACTTCTGATGTGGGTGATACAAGGTTTACCCACTTCACCCTTTCCTACTTTGAATACTAAACACATTTACTGCTACAATACCCATACAACATCCTCATTTAAACCCAAACTCCCACAATACTGAGGAGATGAGAGCGTATCTGCTCTGTCCTGCTCACACCTGACTGGCCACTCCCTCCTATGGAAGCAGATCTAAGCTGACAGAGACTGTGTAAGGATGTTATCAGGCAGGCATCCACCTGGTAATAAGGCATTTAAATTGACATCAAAATCTGAACTACCAAAGTTTGCATCCCTTTAAAGCCAACAGTGAGAAACAGTCACCTCCCAAGGACAATCTGTGAGCTGTCCCAGATCCTTTTACCATGACATTGTGTAATCTCTCTTCTTGGTGACAGTCAAAACTCAGCTGAACAAGATCCTGAGAAAACTTCAAAACCTCTGTGGTTATAGCTTTGTTCCAGCTCCAGGAAAGCACTTAGAGATACTTTAAGCATGTGCTAAAATCCTGCTCACTTCAGTGGCCAAGGGGCTTATGACTCCCATCTCCCCAGCACTCACAGAAAACAGAGATGCTGAGAAACTGGAGAGAGTTCACCAAGAGGACCATCGAGATGATTGGAGGACTGGAGCACACAACAAAGAAGGCTAATGAAAGTGTGTTTGTTTAGCCTGGGAAAGATTAAAGGGAGGACCTAACTGCAGACTTACACTTCCTAATGGAGTTAGTTATTGAAGAGGAAGCCAGATCCTTCCCAGAAGTGCACAGAGAGAGGACAAGAGGCAAAGGTACAAGTTACAACAAGGGAAAATCCAAGCAAGCTAAACAAGCCAATTTTTCACCACCAGAGAGGGTAAATCCTGGAGCAGATTGCCCAGAGAGCCTGTGGAAGCCACATCCTTAGGGTAATTTCAGGCTCAATTGGGCAAGGTCACAAGCACCCCAACACAGCTTTGAGGCCAGTCTTGCCTTAAGCAGGGGCTTGAACTAGACGACCTCCAGTGGTCTCTTTCACCCTAAATTAATTTGTGATTCTCTAATTAAGTTCCAGTTCCTTGGTGTCCCTTGCAACTGTTTAATTCTCTTGTACAGGCATGGCCACATGACACAACTGCTACCTGCTGAACAGGTATGATTTCCTGAGTCAGGGACCTGTTCCTTTACCTCCTCTTTCCCCCACCAATTTTAATCAAAGTTTCTCTTGCCAAAAGACAGCACATTTTATTAAATGTGTTTTGATTAATTGGGATAATTAAAGCTTGTAATACTAGACTAATTTTTCCATCCTACACAGCGTAAGGTTCTATCTCCTGCTCATCTTCAGGCAGCTCCTAAGACTTCCATAATTATAATAGTTGCTCTGTTGAACTGCTGAGAATTAATCTGTAAGCCTTAAAATTGTATTTCATATTGCACTTTGCATTTCTGGGAGGAAGGAGGCATATAGCATGTTAGATTAGAACCAGCCCAGTGGCAACAAAAGGAGCTTTTGTACCAGGGAATGGCATGTTGCCTGGGAATGGGCCAGAACAACAAATTGATACGACAGGCTTTGCCTTCTGTGGAAGTATTAAATCTCAGCCGATAGTGGAACTATCACCTTTCTCTGAAAAGTACTGTGATCTGAGCAATGCTGTCCCTTAACCACAAAATGTAAATGACCCAGGGACACAAGGAGGGCCTGGTTTAAGTCCCATTCAGCCTGGAGGCTGGGAAGGTCATTTCCTAGACAGCTCCAAAAATTAAGCATAACAATATGCAGCTCTCCCAGTCCCTAGACAAGTGAGCAGTGAAGCACAAAGGATTAGATTCAGAAACACGGGTCCTCTCACAAGGCCTTTGTTTGCACATCAGTACACTGAAGTCTGTTCCCTCATTAAAGCTGGTGCCAGGACTCCCTCACCTTGGGGCAGTCAACCTCACCAATGCACACTTTACAGAAGAGTAAGGACTGGTAGATTTAACAAAAGCCACTAACCTAGAAAGTCCTCAGGAATACCCAAGCCAGTGTCACTTGGGTCTCTCCCTTCTCACTCAGCTGAGCTATTTGCATTAGTTCAGCCTCTGGACACATCCTAATGCCAACACATGTTGCCCCTCCATGAGGTAGCTCAGCGACAAGGGGGGTCAGTGGCTATCACAGCCCAGACATTACTGCCTTTTTCTCTGCAAGCAAGGTGGGAATGCACCTGGCACTGCACTGGGCAGTTTGCAATCTAGGACTTCATGCTCACTTTAGGTTAGGAAGAGGCACATTCTAGGCATTTCTAAAGCATCTCTAAAACCAGCACTGCAGTCCTGACCAGGCCATAGCAAAGTGTTCAGGGTCACCTACCTAAAGTCGCCAATTTACTGAGTTGTGCCGTACCTCCACTCTAGGACCCGTCTCCCTGGAGGTGGAAGGGCACTTCAGCAGGACATTTCAGCCAGCCTGGAACACAAATCAGCCTCAAGGTGCCTGTGTCCCTCCAGGGACCACAGAGTGTGCTCTGGCCATGCACATTCCAACACAGACATCACTTTTACATGTGGGAGTGAGCAGGTTACTTCCCTCAGTGCTGTTTAAACCTTTCACAGATGCAAATCCCTCTAAAGATAAGAAACACCTTGTTCATGTCTGAATAACAGCTTTAGAGATCTGAGATGTGATTGTTTTAAACCCCACCCACGGACTCCTAAGCAGCTGCCACTGATCTAGGACCCAGCTTGGGACAAGCCACCATGTCCCTGATCTCAGAGCTGTCTGTGCTGCACTGGGGTGACGGGTGAGCTCATGGAGAAGAACCAAATACCAAACAACTCTGTCACAAGGCCTAGGGAATCCCCAAACCTGGATGAAGCTTCAAAATTGTATCAGACCCCTGACACTTCATCAGAAGTGCACAATGAAAAGGAGATGGATGCAATCTGGGATTTTAAAATAAAAAAGGACGAGAAAAAAAAGTAATCCAGCAACACTGTCAAAATGTACATTTAATATTCATTTGTTTCCTGACTCATTGTCTTACATCATTTTTCAAGATAAAAGTCATTAAAGCTAATTAGTCCAAAGGTTTATGAAGGAAGCAAGTAAAACAGATGGCAGAAAGAGACTATTCCTTAAATCTATAGAGATAACAAGGAAAGTTTCACTTAGCATTAGACCATAAATTTTCCAAAACCAACCTCTCTTCATTTTATTGTTGAGACAAGCAAGTTCCCTAGAGTTCTCGATTACAATGGTAACAAGCACATAGCCTGCCTTTAATTAGCGTATCTATCCAAAGAAAGGTGCTCACCTACCATGTTGTCATGATAAATAATTGTCCTTTGCCCCAGGACTAGGTCTGCCCCTCCTGATCCCTGTGGCAGAGAAAGGAGAAGGCAACAGCAGAGGAAACAGGGGCAGCACCTGTACAACTCACTCAGAGTCTTTCACCCAGACCTTTCTCAGGATGAAAACTGGAAGCGCAAACAGAGATGAGAACTAAGAGGTAAAGGAGGGACGTGAGGAGACAGGGAAAACTGATGCATTTGTTTGCAAAAAGAAAAAAAGCTGTAGGTTTCATCAGCAGTGAGCAAACTCACTATCCACTCTAGGCAATGGACAGGAACATCTAATTTTCTGTCTAATATCTCCCTCCTCCACATGAAGATGAAGGAGGATTCATGGCTGAGATTTCCAACTTTATAACTCCCATACATGCCTGAGACATGCAGCCCATGAGTTACAATCCAGACAGGCTAACTCAGTGCCCTAACTAGTGGTCAAGAACACAAGGAATTGACCTGGGCAGTCAGGATCTGGTTTCTTTCACAGACAACATAGAGAAGTAGAACCCATCACTCAGATCATCGGGAAAAAAGTGTCAGATGTATCAGTTATGGGAAATTCTCTTCACTGCCTAAATGAGGCAGCAGTAACAAGTTATCCAGAGCACCTCCTTATATCCACTGACAGTCAGCAAAGCACAAGAGGCAGCGGGAGTTGTTTCAGACAAAGTCTTCTCCCAGAAAATGTCCACCTTGCAGGAGGGGAAAGAGATGAGGCTTATAGCAATAACAGAGGGGAGAAGACTTGTGCCTGCAACACTAGAGCTCTTCTTCCAGTTTGTTTGGCATAGTAATAACCCCACTCATATGTTAAGGGGGTTGTGGCTTCACAGATTCACTATCCTGTATTATATCACACTGGAGGTACAACACTGAAGGGCTACAGGAAAAATCAGCCTAAAAAAGCCTAAAAGCAGCACTGGTTTTTTTTGGAAGCTCTTACCAATAAGGGAGCCTCACAAAGACTCTTAGGAAGGGGGATTTGCAGAGGATTAGGATTAAGCCAGTTTCAGTTACTGAAAAGTGAACTTCTGCCCAGGGAATTAGGGCTGGGATAACTAATTATTTGGCTTTCCTTTGCTCATACCCTTCACTATCAAACTTCAGAGCATGCTGGGGAGGCAGAAGAAGGAAGCCAGACCTGCAGCCAACTGGCCCACATATTGCCTGAAAGAATATAAGATGGGCGGGGAAAAGAAACCCCGAGAGAATGTGCCCATGTAGCCATCTAGTTTTGAACCTAAGGGGCAAAAACCAGTTCTCCCAGGGCAAGAACATTTTGAGACTGAGGGAGAGCTGAAGATCAACCTCCACCACTTGCGTGCAAAGATCTGTGCAGGGTCCCTTTAACATGGTCACTAAAGAGACTGTGAGAGCACAAGAGACCATCACAGTTTTGCTTGGGACACAGCTCTCTCCACACCACATCACACACAATGCTGCTAAGTGAAACAGGACAGCTGCAACTTCAACATGAATGTGCCAGGAATGGGCCACACTCTAATGGGTGAGGAGTTAGACAGGGTTTCTGAGGCTCCAGCCATGTCATTGAACTACTTTGCAATGTTAGGGAAGTCTTCTTTCATTGCATATTACTTCACATTCTGTCCTCTCTCTTTATGCCCCAGGTTTTGTTCTGAAAGCCTCTGAGACACCAGGTGCTCCTACAGCCCCTATTTTGCCCCCAGTATTAGAGCACCATTACCTCAGCACAAAAATTAATAATTTTCAAATCCACTGTGTGCTGATGTTGCCTTTACAGTCTGCAGGACAAAGAACACACACCTACAGAAAGACTAACACCTCGATTCTAAAAACTATTAGGTAGGTTTTGGGGAAAACATGAGCTAGGGGAGTCACCCACAGAAAAATCCAGCCTCTCACTATCCAGCCATTCTATTCAAGAACAATGTCAGGCATTGCCTCCTTTGCAAAGGCATTATGGTAATAGAAAAAAATAAATTTGTAGTTCAATTCCCAAGTTCAACAAAAAAAAGTCTCCTGGTTTCAATAAACTTTCCCTGCTTTTCTGTGCAGGGGAAGTTTAACAGCTGCCCACTGTTTGACTTGCTCCCTTGCAAGACTTAGATTGTCTCTTCTGCTGCAGGTACAGTGAAAAGGGTCTATTTATTTGAAATTAACCTCAGAGAAATTATTTGCACTCTTGTAAAACATCTTATCATGACAAAGTGAAAGCTTAACCTGGAAAGGTTTCTAACCTCATAAACCACAAGCCTTTAACAAGGGAAGAATCAAGAGACTTTTATAATCCAGATCTTTGCAAAAACAGCCACTGGAGTCCATCAGGCTCCCTGAGCCACCCTGGGAGAACAAAACCACAGCAGAGCAGTGTGAGGACCTAAAACTTAACAGAACTGTTTACTGCCAGAGCCTTATAAATACTGGTTGCTGGACTAGTCAGAACTTGATCAAGTGTCAAGTTTGAAACTGCTGTAATCCCTGACATTGACACTATCTCAGACAGACCTAGTGCTATTAGGTCTAAGTCCAGGTAAATATTTTATGTGTTTGATCTTCAAATCAGGCAAGATAAACTACTTTTAAAGAGCAAGTATGCATTCACTTGTATGTCTCAGCAGACGAGGGCCTTGGTCTATTCAGACCTGGGACATTAAATTACCATCTCTGCCATGCTAAGCAAGGTGGACTCTGCTGCTTCAATATCCTAAAGAGAGGTCTGTGCAGATGTAGCAGCTACCTGTGTTAGTCTGAGAATGGCCAGGAAAAACACCAGCATTTTAATAACACAAGAGTCAAACTAACCCCCACCACACAAAGGTCTAACCTTCTAATCATCTCCTTATATATAATTTTACAAGGAAAAAGGTTTAGAAGCTCAGATTCAGAACCTGCACTTCAGCTAAAAATGCTACAGCTTTATTATAATATTAGCAAAGTTTTCCACAGCCAAATATAAGTGCACTGCAGCACCTTCTTCAATGCAAGCTTCGCACTAACATCATCTGTCTGCTGGCACTCACAGTCCCACACATGCCAGGATACCTCTGGTGACCTGTCTTCCATCTCTGCATCCACAGTGAGGAGTTCATGGCTGCCTGGGGAGAATGTGGAACTGTGTCAAGAATGAGAAAAGAAGAGAGACAGTAAGACTTTGGCAGACAAATTCACAAATCATCCTCGGCACAGACCAACAGGGAAAGTACACCTGTCCCCATGATCAGACTTACAGCATGAGGCTGTTTCAGTATTCTGCTAATTAGAAGTGTATTCAAAACTGAGTTATGAAATAGGATAAATGCCAGAGAGATAATGTGATTGTTTGTTTCCATGTATGAAGAAGAGGAAACCCCAGCACAGCTGTCTTGCTTATCATACCACACAGGTATTCCCTGATGGAATCTCAGCAGTCCCTCCCCATACTGGCCTCCTCCAGCATTTATTCCCACCTCCAGGCTCTGTGTTTTGTCTAGCAGAGAGCAGGTGAGATTGGCTGTGTGGCCTCACAGAGAAATCTTTAGTCCAAACTTGCCTGCTTAATCCTTCTGTCTAACAAAAAGAAAGAATTCAGCTTTCAGCCTTGTTTAAGTGAGTGCTTAGAAGAATCTCAGCTCAGAGAACAGCAGCTCAAGACCCCTTCACAAGCAGGGTGAGAGATTCTGCCCTAACTGCCCCAAAACAGGGGGTCTGGCACAATCTGACTGGGGAGTAATGCACAAGCAGCCTTCAGCTGTTCCTTTGTTTCCCCACAGCCTTCCACGTGGGCTCAATAGCAGCCACAGTGCAGGGCACGTGCAAAATGGAGGGATATTTTATAGTGCAGGTGTGCCCACCTGCCAAGCTGTGGGCTTAAAGACCTACAACATGTTTTAAAAGAATAAAACTCTTTCTGTGGGTAAGGATCCAAAGAAAAAATTCAATATTTCCATTCTTCCAAACTTGTTTTGATTATGATTTTTTGATGAGGACATTTTCTGACTCCCAAAGCAAGACACTAGAGCAGCTACAATCTTAGGACAGATAAATGAGGTGATGTGGAAGTCCCTGGGACAGATTCTTGTCCATGAATTCTCTATCTCAGGCAACCGCCACAACTACTGCAGTCTGATCACAGAATCATAGAATAGTTTTGGTTGGAAAAGACCTCCAAGACCATGGAGTCCAACCTTTGACTGATCACCACCTTGTCAACTAGACCATGGCACTGAGTGGAAGCTTCAGTCTCTTCTTGAACATGGTGAAGATCAGTTAATATCTCATTCACCAAAGGGATACATCATATGATAGAAGAAATCCATCTAGGGGGTTCAAAGAGAAATTAGCTGTACAGATTGGGCCTTCAGGAACTTGAATGTGGCTCTCTCAGTTCCCAGGTGAGAATGCAAAAAAGAAAGCATTCTGGAAAAAGAAGTAAGGGCAAAGAGCTAGTGCCTCTGGTTCAGAAAAAGTTAAAGGATATTCAAAGCGAAAAGCCTCAAAATATTTCATGACATACAGATTTGGTTTTTGCCCATCCACATCCAAGAGGTCTCACTATCCCAAATTCCCATGTTGCCTTTGAAATACCAGCTTTAACCTACATGAGCCACTGTTTTCCATACATCATATTAAGTCAAGATAATTAACTGAGGAACAGTGAATGAATACCTGCTTAGATTAATACTGTTCTTTTCCTCACACAGAGAGGCCAAGTTAGCCCAATGTGAATGACCCCATCTATCACTAACAAGTTGTTTCACATTTACTGAAGACTCAACCATGGGTGACTAAGTGGCTTGTTCAAAATGGGGACAAGCATTGATTTGTAAGTGGAGGAAAGATCAGAGACCTCCATTAGTATTCCCCCTGCCTGATTCCCAGCCAAAAGGGAAGGAGGATTTTCTCTGTGTTTTTTCTCTCCCCTGTCACAACAGTTTTAACTAGACTTCAAGTAATGTTTGGATGCAAAACAGATGTCACTTCCTCCTTGCATCCCCCTGAAGGAATTTGGTGCTGTTTTCATGTATGCTGTCTCCCAGGATTCTGGGGATATCCAATTTCCCATTCAAACACAGGCAATAGAAGAAGCTGAAAGGCAGATTTTTGTGGATTTCTCTTCTGTCCCATGCCTGAACCTGTAACATGAATGAAGCTTTTGGTAGCTTTGTCCTTCCTTTTTAATAACAACTTCATTTACCTCTCACAAAAGCCAGTCTTCTCATTGCAACCTCCTAATAAGATTCCTCCCACATCACTGAAGCCCAGTTGTGCCCAGAAGCTGAGTTATTCAGGAAACAACAAAGTTTGGATTACAGAACTATTCCTGCTGGCATTCAAAGCCACTGCACCCTCCCCACACAGCTCAGCTCTTCAGCTGGGAGACATCCTCCAGTGCCACTTCCAGAGTGGCAGGCCAGGGTGAACAGCCACGTACTTTCCCTCCCTGCCCAGTTTACACCTTTGACATCTGTGGTGGGTAAGAGAAAACTCTTGGGTGAGAAGCTAAAATTCTGCTAAGCCAATAAGCCATTGCGCCTCATCCAAACACTACATGCCTCTGTGAAAAGGGCCTGTACAGCTCTCTTGGAGTCCTTTTAGGCACTAGAAGGGGCTCTAAGGTTTCCCCAGAGCCTTCTCTTCTCCAGACTGATCAGACCCTACTCTCTCAGCCTGTCTGCACAGGAGAGATGCTCCAGCCCTGTGATCAACATAGTGGCCTCCTCTGGGCTCATTCCAACAGGTTCGTGTTTTTTTTGTGTTGGGGACCCCAGAGCTGGACACAGTTATCCAGGTGGAATTTCACAAGACCAGAGCAGAGGGACAGAATCCCCTCTGTCACCCTGCTGGCCACGCTGCTTCTGATGCAGCCCAGGACACAGTTGGCTTTCTGGGCTGCCAGCACATATTGCCACATCATGTTGAGCTTTTCATTCACCAGCACTCCCAAATCCTTCTCCACTGAGCTGCTGTCAATCCATTTTCTTCCCAGCCTGCATCAGATTGCCCCGGCCCAGGTGCAGGACCTTGCACTTGGGCTTGTTGAACTTCATGAGGTGCACAGTCCCACCTCTCCAGCCTGTCAGGATTGCTCTGGTTGGCATCCTTTCCCTCCAGTGTGTCAACTGCACCACACAGCTTGATGTCATTGTCAAACTTGATGAGGGTGTACTCCATCCCACTGTCAATGTCACCAAAAAAGATGTTAAAAAGTGCCAATCCCAATACCAGCCCCTGACCAAAGACACTGGTCTGCACATGGGCATTGAGCCATTGCTTGCAATTCTCTGAGTCTGACTATCCAGCTTATTTTTCATCCACTGGGTGGTCTATCTATCAAATCCACGTCTTTCCAGTTTAGAGACAAGCATGTCAAGCAGGACAGTGTCAAATGCTTTGCACCAGTCCAGGTAGATGACGTCTGTTGCTCTTCCCTTGTCCACCATTGCTACAGACCCATCGTAGAAGGCCACCAAATTTGTCAGGCATAGTTTGCCTGTAGTGAAGTCTCATATTTTGAAAAATGATGCCTTCCCCCTTCTGTCCCGGGTTCTCTGGCAAGCCACAGAGCCACTTTAGCTGTTATGAGTCACAGCTGAAAATCCACAACTTTTTTTAATTTTAATGAGTGCTTCCCTCTTTTTTTTCTTAAGGAAAGTCACTTCCTTTTTCACACTCAGATGCATCAAACAAACAAAATGGAGGGATTTATTGCCCCTGTAACTATAGGGCCTAATTCAGTCTTATCACCTGATTCAGAGCAGATGATAGAGGCAAAGGAAGAGAGGAACAGAAGAAACAACTTAGGGAGTTCACATTGCAATTCAGTGAAAGTACCAGGGAACAGAAGCCCAGCCCTATGTCTTCCTGATACTGCTCCACTCATCTCACCATTAGACCATGAAATCTCCATTTTTTCATGGCTGAGAAGAGTTTGAGAGCTCTAAGCAGTAATAATGGGAATAATGTATTTGAGTATCCTAATTACAAACTTTGTCTTGGGTTTCTTAATGCAACAGCATAGCTGTGCCAGGTCTCAGTGTTCCTGACACTGTGTCACACATGGACATTAATAATAACAAGCTCAGTTCAACCCACTTCCATCAGTTTTGATGTGTTCTTACACCAAAAAATAAATCAAAGGGAGGAGAACAGCATTTGGCTACTCAGCACTTTGGCTGCTTCGAATTTGGCTGTGCAACCCTGACAGTTTTAATAAACACAGTAAAGGTTTGGGAATGACAAGCAGGACTGAGCACTCATGTCCTTGGTCTGGGACTGTTTGATTGCCATTTATCACATTCATGCAAAGCAAGGTGTGTAGACAATACAGGGCAGAGAGATGACTTCAAAGCAAATTCCTCTCCACAACAGAGTGTGGGGTCCCCTCAGAAAGGAGCTGTTCCACTTGTCAGGCCAATTAGTGGCAGCTCTGCTGCTTTGGTGGGAGAAGGGGAGAGGGTCTGGTGGGGAGAGGAATGAAACCCCTGCATGATTCTTTGAATCACCCCTGAAATATCCTGGGAAAATCTGCATGCAGCAACATCTATTTCCTGCAGACACAGCCCATGTAAAGAGGCTGCCAAGAAACACTAGGTTCATAGAAAGCCCAGTTCTTCACTCCACACTGACAAGCAGTGAAGGACCTTGTCTAGAATTTTCCATGGTAAATCAGGGAGGGAGGCAACACACTTCAGCTGCTTTTTCCAGACTCCCAAGCCTTTGACAGGTCTCCCCCAATAATAAACAATGTAGACCAGCAATTCACAAGGAGTCAAGCACCAGCATCGAAATTAGAAGGGGCAAAGCAAACAGTCCACTTGCCAACCATTAAAACAGCTGAACTAAAAGCTGGTACTTGCAACACTCACACTATGGGACTAGGGATCGCAGGTATTAGGACCTCTGACTTTCTGGAGACACCTGATCCAAGCTTTTGTGTGGCACCAATTTATTTCCTAAGCAGTCTGGCTCTGTAACAGCTGGTACATTTCCTCCCCTTGATCATGAAAGAAGGACCAGAGGCACTTTTCCTCCTCCCAAAAAAGACAAGCCCATCAGAGCTGATAGCTACGTTAACCGAACCCAATCCCTCAGCTCATGAAGAGAACATGTTAATGATCATTAAAATGATATTAATATCCTGTTCACACCCTTACACAAGGGCAGCTTTGGTTCTCTACTTGAGGCCAAGTTTGAGGCTGTCCACAGAATTTTACCTTCTGCAATGGCAGCATCAGTGGACCTGGTGCTATTCAAGGCAGCCCCAAGAGCATCCTAAATCTTAGGTTGCAGTCAAGGCCATGCTCAGCTCACATCTTTTTCACTTCTATCTATCCCATTTGCCTTTGCTGTAATGCTGTATGATTGATACTGCCTGGAAGTCTTCCTAAAAGGGAGCTCTCACAGCCTTCTGTCAGAGCTGGAGAGATCCACAGTGACCACAATTTCAGCACATCCACCACGTGCTCCAGGTGCCACACCGTACAGTCACCCAACTTGAGGATACATATATATTAGTGTCTCAAACATCTTCAGCTGACCAAGATGACTTCCTAAGCTCTTTGGGCTTCACATATCTTACAATATGACAAGAAAGGACACCCTGACCACTCATTGTAACTTTACACCTTCAAAAATAATAACTAGTGGCGAGTCATCTTCTCCTGCCCTGAGATAACTGGCATGGCCCAGCCTTGGTTATATGGTTAAACCCTCATAGCCTTTAACCATCACTCTGGACCCCTTGTGCCCATATCTGACTCCAGAAACTGCACACAAATTGTTTAGGGAAGTGCCAGGGGACCTGTCTGACAGTATGAGAGACTATTAAAACCCCTTGGCACTGTGGTCATGATCCATGATTTCTTCAATAAATCACAAGGAGAAATAAGCCAGAGAGAGGATCTAGTTGATACCAAAACTATGGCCTAGCAGGAACCTCTCAGGAGCACCATTCAGTTGTTGCTATACTTTGTGCAGAGCCTAAAAGTGACTGGAGGATATCATTCTCCAAAATCTATAGCAAATAATAAAATCCAGGGAGAGTTACAGCTTACAAAGACAGAACTCAGCACTTCAAAATATCACCTGCACACCAAAGTATTCCCACATGTCGGAAAATAAGATTAAAGAACAGTGATATTGCGCTCACAAAAGAAGGTCTCTATTTCTTTGTCTAAAGGGACATCTTGATTTCTGTATTATTCAACTTCAGAAAAAGGGCTCTGAATGTTTCCAACAACATGAAGCTGTGTGTTAATTTGATTTCATCCCTTAGATGGATTATTATTGGGGTAGGTGTTTGGTCTAAACTCATAAAAACAAATTCAGGGCTCCAGCTGGGTAGACGTGAACATTTCTGCCTGCACAAGCAACTGCTATTTTTCAGGCTGAACTGCCATCTTTTATAAGCTTCACTATTGATTTTAGTGTCGGTTAAAAAACTCCTAAAACACTTACAAATTCATTGTGACCAAAGGCCCCTACCTGTCTTAGATTATTAAAAATAAAAAGAAATGAAAAAACGTGACTGTGCACTTCGCTATTGATTTTTATCACTTTCCCTCACAAATTAAAAAAATGAAGAATCTTTTTGAGAAAAAGGTTTTCTTAGTTTGTTTTCTTTATTTAAATTTTTCATCTTGGAGTTTTCAGGTTCAAAAACTGGGGCGAAAACTCATGGAGAAAATAACTTGCAGAACCTGTTTTCTTTTTTATTTAAAATAAAAACTGAGTCCGTTCCTTGGTGGTACATTTTAAAGTGAGATGGTTTTCCCACACCACAACAACAATTGACACTTTAGAGTAGTCATTTGTTACTGTTTGAACTATTTGGTTGGTAGTGTGCTAAGGCTGAGGTGAAGTCATGGTCCATTCAAGAAGCAAAATTTTCCATTAATCCATTTTCAAAGAAATCTAGCGGTGAATAGGCTGGATTTTTCCCCATCAAACCTCCTCCCAGGATCTGCTGTACTGCATTTGGGCACAGCAAGCTGTCCCTTAGGAAGCAGAGCACTTTCCAGGCAAACCCCTGCTTTCTCAAAGACCCCAGGAGAGCACATCCAGGCCAAGGAGGGAGGGAGGAGAAACAGCCAGGGCAGGAGGAACAGCAGGTTGCAAGGGCTCTGCTCCCAGTGGACTGGGGGTTCCCCTCTTTCAGGACATTCTTTTGAAAGCTGTCAGAGCCAAAAGAGAGTGGTCTATTCAAGTTCCAAATGCACGGGGTCTCTTTGGTATAAGTTTTTTTAATCAGTAAAAACCAAATCCAAGCCCCACATCCCTGTGTGCAACCCAATTATGGAGACTTCAAAGCCAAGCAGGGCTATTAAGCCTGTTCAGCCAGACCTCCACCATAACATAGGTCTTAGGTGCTCACACGACAAACCTTTCACTGGAGCTCAATAACTTCAAAAAGAAGTATTCACTGAGCAAACCCTTGCATTTCAGATTGAAAAGCTCTGAAGAAGCAAAAATCTGTGGCATATAAGCAACACTAACAGTTAATTACCCTCCTTGTTAAATGCTCATGTCTTGTTTCCAGTGAGAATTACTCACAACTGGATACAGGCCCAGTCGCTCTCTATCTGGGGTAAATGAGTGTATTTTTCTCCTCTCAGTTCCTTTCCCTACACTTCTGGAATACAAAATGAGATCCACTCATGGCAATTGAGCTGTTGACAAGTGTTCCCAGCCAGGGACTTAGAATTAGTGTTTCTAACCTTCATAATTTAAATTACAAACCCAACAGTAATTAGAGTTTTTCTTGGAGCTCCATCTCCTGGAGACAGGTGATTATGGGAGAATCCTTATTTTATTTTCTTTCAAAGTACATTTTAGACATTGTGGAAAAATATAGAAGTGCCTTGAGCAACTGTAACAGATGTATGGGTACAGTCAAAGTTAGAGTGAATTAATTCTCACTTATTTCTCATTAATTATTATTGCTATAGCAGATGTCATGATTTGCCACTGTTGACTGTATGGAGGGAGAGAGACTGCAGTTATCTCTGAGACAAGCAAAGGCTGAGAATATCAAAGGAAACCAAAAAGCCCTTCTGGCCCTGAGAGGCAAAGGGATGACCATGAGTTTTGAGGCTTGGACAGCCACCACCAGCAGAAATGACACAGGCACTAAGGCAGCTCACATCTGGGTTGCTGGCAGCTCACATCTGGGTTGCTGACAGCTCTGGGAGATCAACAGTCATCACTGGAGAATTCTGAAGACTGCTTTGCCAAGGAAAATCTTCACTGGCCAAGAAGACCGACGAAATTCTTTACAAGGAGAGTGGTGAGGCCCTGGCACAGGTTGCCCAGAGAAGTTGTGGATGTCCCATCCTTGGAAGTGTTCAAAGCCAGGTTTGATGGGACTTTGAGCAACCTGCTTTAGTGAGAGGTCTGTGCCCATGGCAGGGGGGGTGGAATTAGATGATCTTCAGTATCCCTTCCAACCCAAACCATTCTGTGATTCTATACCTATATGTAACGTCAGCTGAGACACAGAAAAATCAGTGAGCTGTGATCTGAGCATGTCAAGGTAGATGCACATCCTGCAGTTGTTCTGATATTAAAAAGCAAGAGTTGGCACAGTAACTGAGAAATGATGGCTACTATAAAATATTGCTGCTACTACTTAAGGATAATCCATTAACTGAAAAAGACTTGTGCTACTCTATTATTTGAATTTACTACTTGATTTGAACTAGTGAGTTTAACAGAAGACAACAGAGATGTAATTGAAACTTCCCTGCAGGCTGGTCCGTGTGGATTCTGAAAATCAAGACAAACATCTTTTGCAACAACACAGAGTGACCTCCTTGATTTAATAAAAGGCAGCACCAGCTAATATGCGAGAGCACACAGGATCTTCAGCTTTCACATTCCTCACATGTTTTTCTTCTTCTGAATCTGCACTGTCAATGTTTGTGTCCCAGTTCAATCTGCCTTAAGGGCAATATAACAGTCCTCAGGGTTCTTGCACTGCACAGGGTTAAGTCAGGCCAATTCAACCAGGCTCCCACTGAGCTCAGACAAACAAGCCCACCCCAGGCAGGGGGGAACCCATTAGTCTGAGAATGATTCCACACCCTTAGTAGCACTTGGCATCCTCTTCTATCAATAAAATGACATTTTCTAGTATCTGCAGTAAGCATGGGAGGTATTTTCTCTGGGAATTCAGCCTCCCCTGCTCAGCTGGAGAAAGTTCTTAGCTCACAAACAGCAAATTTCTGCTTTATTATTGACTATTCAATCAAAATTTCTACTTACTTGAGGCCTGGTAAACAGATTATTGGGTCCTGTTTTCCTGAGTTAGTGCTCTGTAGAAGACTGTTTGGCAGATCAGCTCTTCCTTAGATGTGGTTCCTGGAGACATCATCACAGGTCTCCTCTGAGTTAATGCTGCTGCTCAGCACTGTAAATGCTTCACACCTTTTGCTTGTTTTTGCTTTCAGTGTGTGGCAGACAGGGAGATGATCCCACAGATGGGTTGCAGTGCATAATCAGACTATGTGTTTAAGTGATTTCCCCATTTACTTCTGTGCTGTAGAAAGTCCCACTTTACCTGCTCAAGCCTCATCATTCCAAAAAACTTCTCCCCACTGGCTCTTCACTTAACTGACAACCCCCTTGATAACCCTTGGTATTCAGACAGTACAATTTAAAACACATATCTAGAAAAGGTTTAATCGTGCTTAATTTATTAACTCTAATTTCCTCTTATCTCAAAATACAGTGCAGGGGGAAAGGAACTAACTTCCAGCTATGCTGCTTCTTCAGCAATGGCATCAAATAAGAGTCTGCAATGAATTTCTAACTTACAAGCAAATTTTAAAAGCACCAATTAATCCTGTTAGAAGTTTAAAATAAGTTAATATTTAACTTGGTATTTACATGTTTTAAAAGTTTAATCTTCTTTGAATTTTTGTTCCAAAAGCAGGTTTTGTGTGTAAAAGTTTAACAAGAAATGCTTTCAGATAGGAAATCTGATTTGATTTGGTTGAGCTGCTGCTGTGTTCTTCTTAAAATTATAGAAATTATTTATTTATTATATAATTAAATATGTTTAAATATTGATAACTTTATATAAATTGAAAATACATCATGTAATTTTTTTTAAATCCAGATACACCCCAAAATTTATCATTTCCAGAGAATCATTGAATATTTTTGGAATCTCAGTCTCCTTTACAATTGGAATAGATTCTATAAATACCTCAAAACAAACTGAGGGATAAATGAGGAATCCAGGATTGCTTATAAAAGTAGAGCAAAAAGAATACATCGTCCTCCTAGAACTGCCAGATGGTATCAGCTTCCAGCTACATCTGCACAGGTTTGTAAATGAGAAACAAAGTGCAGAATGACAATCTCTAGCTGCACCTGATCAAGACAGCATTTTCAACTGTGACAGCTGAAAACACAGCAGAATTGATGGGAAAGGCAACCTTTCCAAAGGCATGTGCAGAAGCATTAGGCACCTGTTTGCTTTATTGACAGGGCGGGCTTTGTCTCAGAAGAATAGCAGGCATATTTAATCTTCATGTCAAAAGGCACAGTGGCATTAAGGGGTAGAGAGTTACCTCGGGGGACAAAACTACAGTCTTTAATCAGCCCGATCTCCATTGTTTTGGTCACTGGAGCTTGATTCAATAACTTCACCCTTGTGTTCTTTCTCCCCACTTCCACTGCGCTGACTTCGAAAGGTCGGGGACTCCAGCCCTTGTTTTAAAGGTGGTAATTACATAAAACTGGCAACAGCAACAGGTTCTGGTTCCAGGTCAAGTAACACCAGAGAGTAAGAAGGAGATATTAATTATAGAGAGTGGATAATTGCTTCCTTAGCAGCTAATCCTCCCATTTATCCAACCAAAAGGTCAGATCCAGAAACCCAACACTCTTTCAAAGTACAGTGAATAATCTGTCCTTGTGGCCCTACGCCAGAACTCTTGGCTTTGCACTAATCTGGACTAGCCTGGGGCAAAGAGCCTGCATCAGCATTTAAAGAAAATGTAAGCACTCATCTTTCTTCCTGGCCTCTTGAAATAGGCACCTTAAAACGATCAGAAACAGGCACAAATGAAATTCGTCACAGCCCATTTCTGTTGTTTAGCCAAGACAAGCAATATTTTGGTGTCCCATTCTGCAAAGACAAGGCAAAACACGAGGGCTGCCAGTGTGTCTCCACATAAACTGGTGTGAGGCACGACTGTGTTGAAGTAAAGGTTGCTAGGTGAGGCACTCAGGTGCTCTTCTCTTTCCCATGGTTAGAGAAGGCAGCTTTTATCAGACCTGCCAATACTGAGCACACAACCAGCACTGCCAAGGCACATCTCTGAGCAGACACACTCCCACTCTTCCAGGCAAAGCCATTTGCCAAGGAAATTATCTGGTGAGTGGCCTCTGACTAGTCAGACCAAACAAAATAGTAGAGTCAACATTAATCTTCTATAATGAGTCCCATTGATCAACCACCTTGGATGTACAATATGTGCAGAGAGTCAGGGTGTAGTCTTTAAGGCAAAATGTTCCTGGTCTTTTATCACTCTTTGAAGAACCTGTAGTACCCACTAAACAAGCAGACTTGCCCCACGATCTCTAGCTCTCACCTCCAAAACAGATGTTCTGTTTTATTTTGGTCCGATGTTCTTACATCCCCATGCACAGGCCTTCTCACATGGCAGGCAGAGGGACAGCAAGGACATAGTGGGGAAAGAGCTATGGGGCCAGGAGACAGCTGGAAATCTGTTCTCTGCTGCAATCCCTTCCACAACATCTGTGTGCATTTTCCCCCATCCCAACTGCAGAGTAAGACCACACTTCTGAATTAATACAAAATTAAACCCATCAAACTCAGTTTTAACAACTTTGAACACACAGAGGAAGTTCTTACATTACAATGCTGTAGCATTTTGGATTGCAGAAGCCCTAAAGTCAGATTTCCTCTTTGGTAAGACTAGACTCCCACAGCAGAGTTTTGTTCCATTTGTTACTCCAAAGACAAACAATCCAGCAACTTTAAGCTCAGACCCAGCTTCAATACAAAATTTGGCTTTTGAGTCCTACTCGAAATCCTTACCTCCCACCAAAAAACAACCAAGAATCCTGGAACCTGAGCAGGAGGTAAGATCCTACTTGGTTAAGATCTTACTTAAGTCTCAGTTCCTTCTGATTCTGAGGAACCAGTTTCTGGATCTGCATTTCTCTCCTTGTTGCCCAATAAAGGAACTGTAACAACACCGAACGTGGAAGAAGCCAAATTCCAGCCCCCCAGGTAAGGAGACATCATTGCAAAGCAGTATTTTCACACAAGAAACCACCCCAGACCAAGGCAGAGCAAGGCAATTTTGCTTTATATCCTGTAATGTCTAGACAACTCGAATAAACCTTGATAGCTTCTTACACAAAATTGGAGAAACAAAGTAATGGGGCCCATAAAAAAGAGATTAATGAATGCATCAGGGATACAAAAAGGTGCTCTCCATAACATTTAAAAATTATGTAATATCCCTTATTTCATATGTCATCAACAAGTCACATTCGTTTTCTTTCTTGATGGCACCTTTTGCTCCCCACACAGATCGGAACATCAATTTGTTACAGGACAATAGAAACTTTTTGCTTTTGATACTTTATATCAGCAGTTTGCTTGGCACACGTGAAGAGTATTTTAAAGGTCGCATTTCCCAGTCTCTTCTCTGCTTACTGACAAGAAAGTGACTCTGAAGAGCTGGGAAAGAGCTCTGAAGTGCTGCCAGTGCCTCAGCAGCAGCTGGCAGAGATACAACCTGTACTTCCCTCTTCAGTAACATCTCTGCTGCCTTGGAAAGAAAGAGCAGAAGAGACAACTTCACAGCTTCAGATTTGGGCAGAATTTGATCTTCCCTTCAACACAGGTAACACCATAGAATCAAACTCTGTAAAACATAAATCCACACCAGTGTTCAGCTGCAGTCCTGTGGCAGACTCCACAATCTGAAGAGTGCCAGCTCTATATTTGAACTACATGTTTTGGGTTTCCCCCTGATTTTAGTCTTTTTTAAACTCCTTTCCCTTGCCCTGCTTGAAGGCTCTGCCTGCAACATTCCTCAGAGAAATGCCTTTGTTTCCTTTCCTGTTAGGAAAATGCCTGCCATACAGTGGGCACCGTCACAGCCTGGTAAGCTGGCACTTTGTTACGCTTTTCCACTCCAACAGCTCCCTGCAAGCCATCAGCTGCAAAACAACCTACAGAGGCTGCCAATTCATGTACTGGGCCATTAATCAGTGTATTCTATACCGGTAACTTTCAAACAGATAAAAGCCATGCAGGACCAGAGCAGAGGTGCCAGGCTGTCCATGCTTGGCTGAGCTGTACTTGGTTCAGCTTGTTCTGAGGGTGAAAAGGGAGAGGAGAGGTTGGAAAGCAGCTGGGAGGGCTCCGACAGACATACAGAGGTACATTAAAATCAGATGGTTGAAGCTATTTTCCTGCCTCCTCTCCTTTGTTGGAAACATCCAATTCACACAGAAATTGGCTCCTGAACTGCCAGTTCTTGCTGTGTTTAGTCAAAGAGATGCCCAACCTTTGGCTAGGGCTCACTTCAAACAGCATTATTTACATTGTAAGCACAAACCACATGCAAGACAGGACATGAAAATCATACTTGAATCCCAATATTAATGTTTCTGTCCTATATATACAAGTGACAGTCATTTGTGTTTGTATTATATGACACTTGGACAAGTATCCATCAGGTGACATGGGGCCAAAAGAGTTCCTCTGAAAGATGCAACAGGGAGAGGTCACAGGAATAGTTCAGGTGACCAGAGGCTATTCCCTGTCCATATGTTGAGGGAACTCAGGAAAGAAGATGCCTGGGAACAGAGAAGGTCAATTTTTCTGTCAGAGACCTCCACTGCAGGAAATTCAGGGCACCTCAAAATGCCTGTCCTCCTGACCACAGGTCCGCAGACACACTGTATATTTAGATCTCACTTCCAGCTAAACCATCAGGGCTACCAGAACCTTATGCCAGGTCTTTGGGGTACCTGAGGCACAGAGCTGGCAGGGAAGTGTGGGAACCCTCCTCTGTCCAGGAGGAGCAGGCCCTGCACACACAGCAGCTGCCAAGACACAGGGGTATATACAGACGTGACCTGTTCAGGCATGTTTTGGAGAAGATGCTGGCAACAACCACCACCCCAAACACAACCCATGCCCTCTGCTAGGGAGCCACAATGCTGAACAGCACGTCCCTGGACCACCAAGATAGTGCTCATGGGGGCTAACTCCAGTTAATGTTTATGTGGGGTTTACCCTGCCCAATTGCTTCCAGGCTTTTACTACCAGACCAATCTGAATTCCCACTGTTCGTTGACACAAACGTTACCAGAGAGAGGAGCACTGAATGTCTCCAAGCCCATTTACCCTCCACCTCATAAGGTACAGGGGTGGGTCCTGTATAAACAGGGTTTTTGTTTGAGGGAGCCTGACAGAGCAGAGCCTGACCTTTCCACTTTGAGGGAACAGCAGGCTTCAATCAAACCTTGCTGTGAGCTGGGGCTATTTTCCCTTCTCGTGGGTCAGGGTGATGCTTGAACTCTCCTCGCCTCAGCTTCCCCACCCACCCCATCAATCTCCCCTCTGCTCTGCCCGACATCTGGGGCCACTGTGACTTACAACAGCCTCCCCCGAGGCTGTGTCTGCACAGGGACTTTCCCTGCCACTGCTGAGTAACTACACTCACTGGACTGCCTGGTGATCAGGTCCCCTTACAGCAGCAGAACCCAGACCCTTTGCAGGAGGAGATCACTAGCCAGATTAATGTTTTCCACATTAAGTTCTACTTCCAGCACATGGTCTGCTCTTAGGAAGGCATTAGGTTGGAAGTGGCTCAGCTGTGTGTATTGTGTCAAAGTACTGCAGGGTGCAAGGCACTTATGGGTAAAAAATGTGCTGATTTTGACCCATGATAATCTAAATAGGACTCAAGGTGGGGGCCAAGAAACTACAGCCCTTATTACTCTTTGGGGATGGTAAAGGATTCAGCTACATTTAAGCCAAGGCACTCTCAGGTTGTACACAGATCACTATCACTGCAGCATCACTGACATCAGACCTGTGTTACTGTCCACTCACTGAAGATCCAGCACCAAGAGCTTTCATAATGCCAAACACACTCAAGTAAAACACACTAAGAAGTTCCTCCTTTCCCTTCTGCCAGGAAATACAGGTGCTGTCTGGCTGTGTCCCAGTTACAATTTTCAATAAGGTTTCTTATCATAAATACACTTTTCATTATTTCATGGCCAGATGAAGTCTGGCCGCTATTCTGGACACTGCTTTAGGGACTAAGAGCTCTTATCACACTGTTCCAAGTTTGGGCAGTCATCAGTAGAGCTGCTGCAATGGCCCAGAGCCCAGGACAAGTTTCTGCCTGCACTGGATGCTCACTAAAAGAAAATAGCACTGGGGTGCTGCCAGGTAAAGTGGCCAGAGTATGCAACTGGATTTCCTCAGCTTTTCATTTAAGCAATACAGTCAAGCTTGGCAAACCCTTCTAATTGTTTTGGGCGTTTTTTTCCTGGAAAAATATTGTTGAGGGTAGGTGAGAAAGGTAAGGAATGAGTGCTTATGTCAAGCATGGAGAAAAGTGCAAAAGGACTAAGACTTCTTCCCACTTGCCTTTGGGATATCTCTTGTGCCACAACCCTGCAGAGAAGCTTAGGATCACAAGTGCCTCTGTGTGTGCTGGTGCCAAGTAAACAAAAAATGAATGGAAACTGATGGAGTCAGTGGGTCCTCTGTGAAAGCAAAATGGTATCTCATCTTGGGCAAAGCCAAAGTAGAGATGTTCCTATGTCAGAGGTCACTCTTGAAAACTACAATTCTTTTCTTCTCTATTTTTTATCCCCCAAATCTCTTTCTCTTGCCTATTTTTATGAGGATGAAAGGACTGATCCCAGAAAATGAAGACCTGAGCCCAAACAAATCATTATGCTGAAAGAGTCTACAATCTCATCCCAAAAACAAATGTTGGGATTTCTGAATCTTAAGTCTTATGCATTCATGGGTAAGGGGACACCATAAACACAATGTTCCCTACAAAGATAATTAAATTATCAGCCACTTAGAAAAAAAAGAGAGGTCAGGATTATTTCCTCTTGCTGAGGCACTGATCATACAAGCACAGCAACATACTGCCAGTGCCTCATTAGCTTTTGCTGGAGGATTGTCTGTTGCTGCCCAAAACTGGCCGAAAAGGAAAAAAAGAAAAAAGGCAACAGGTCTGGATGGATCCCACAGGCCTCCATTCAACTGAGAAATCACAAAAACAGGTTTTTAGCTCAGAGAAATTACATGCCACCTCTTGCTACAGATTTTGTTTATCAAAGCTACTATTGGCTCTCCTTCCTCCCAGATTAGTGGAACCACTATGCCAAGCCATCTGGCACATCAAAATTTATCTTCATCTTTCATTATCCACCCCACTGACCCCAGTGTTTCCTCCCACTGACTAATGAGATTAGCCCATCACCTCCTGATTGCAGCAGTTACACCTAGTCTGTTTTACAACACCCAAGAAAACAAATCCCCAGGTAGTTTCAGAGTGAATGAATGTCATTCTGCTCTTCAAACAAGCCCTGCACTTTCAAGAATAGGAGATGGCACGTACATCAAAACAATGAATGGAAGTCCTTAGGCTGGAAAGTGAAAAATAGAAAACCCAAATGTACTAATCCCAAACCACTGAGGTCAGCAATGATCCTTGGGCTTGTTTAGCACTATCAAAGCACCATAAGGAGTTTTAGCTGGTATTTCTTGGGGTGAGGGAGCAATTGCAAGGCTACCAAACCACTGCATAGACATTACTTGTAAGGACATTAACAGAGGGTTAGTGTCCTAAAAGCACTGACAGAAGGAGTTACAGAATCACCTTATATCCATTCCATTTCAGCAGCATGCCAAGAACTAAATCAGGCCAGGAGATGGCCTTAGAAGGGAGGTTGTCAGCTTTGCTGCTCCCCACTTTAGTGAGGTTTTGGGAAGGATTTGTCTAGTCTAAGCAAGCTGTGTGGATCCTCAGTAGAGGAACCAGCAACCATGGGATGCCACTGATCTCCAGATAGATGCAGGGCAAGTCATGTGAAGCATCTCCTCGAATTCCAAAGGGACAACTCAGGTGAGATGAAGGTGTCTTTGGAACAGTAAAGGAAAACAATTCCACTGCTGATGGTACAATCTGTGTCTCAGTTTCTTCATCTGCAAAACAGTGCTATTGGTATTTATTCTCTACAGCAAAATCCTTCCACATCCATGAATGATCAATGATCTGTAAATGTGAGTTACTTCTGATAGATTTATTGAATGTGCTTGTTAGTGGGAGATCTGATGGAAATTCAGGACTAGAGAGAGAAGAAGGAAGAAACACTACAACTTACAAGTGAGGCTAGAAAATTTAGTTAAGTCACAAACAAAAAACACCTGGCCTGTCTTACCTTGAAGGCCCACCAAGCCCCCCAAGTGTTTAATTTGCAGCCTTACCTTTTACTACTGCAGGTTTAAAAGTTTCCAGAGCAATCCTAAAAGCCTCATTGGACACCAAAAATTATTTATCCCTGCAGTACTAGCATGAACGAGCCATCAGAGTGAGAATAAAGCAGCCTTCAAAATACACCAAGTTTTGCTTGTGCCTGGACATTTGGAAGGCTGGATCCTCCCCTCACAGCCAGTCAAGATTAAGATGAAGAACAGCCTGGGAGAGTAAATTTTCACCCCAATCCACCAATTTCCTGCATGCTTGGTCTCTGTTTAAATACACCATCTGACAGATATTTCCCTACCTCTCCCCACCATATTTCTGTGGTAAGTGTTCCCTCCACATGCCTAATGTCTAAGAAAACTTGTTACTCTCATTGCACATCCCACAGTGGCTGGAGCACAGCTGAGCCCTCTTATCACATGGGCCAGACACCAGTGAGATGACAGCTTCTCTACAATGCAAATCAACATCATTGTCACCAGTGGAAAAAAAACCCTGAAAGAAGAGTTAGTGGCCCTTGTTAGCCACTCCTTCTAGGGCAGAAAAAGGTGTTGACCTCTCTCTTGCTCCACCACCAGGCCAAGTGTTCAGGGAAAACCCTGATCTCTCCATATCCATCAGTGCTGCCATTATGCCAATGACACACAGCTGGGATGGAGGCAGCTCTGATGTTCTCTGGAAAACTACACTAGGAAAAGGGCCAGAAAGGTACTGAAACAAAGGATCAGGCATCCCACCAGCGTCCCTCCCCATCCAGCATTCTGTAGCTTGGGCTGCTTGGGTCAGCAGATACAGAAGGGCAGCTCTGCACTAGTCCACCGACACCAAAAAGGCTGAGAAGGGCTTTATAAGGCAATTCCTCATCCAATGGGCATGGATACCAGGGTGATGTCACACTGACAGCATCCTGCAGCTCTCTAACCCCACAGCAGAAAAGTAGTTTTCAACCAGCAGAAGATTTTTGCACAAAGGGACAAGTCTGAGTTTAACGACACTTCTGAAGTCTCAGACCCTCAGAAGAGTTTGGATTTGAATTGACCTTAAAGATCATGTAGTCCAAACTTCACAGCATCTTTCCCTAGATCAGGTTGCTCATAGCACTCTCCACCATAACTTTGAATGCTTCCACGAATGGGGCATCCTCAGCTTCTCTAAGCAATCTGTTCCAATGTCTCACACATTCATTATTAAAAATTTTCTTTCTTATGTCTAGTCTAAACATTCCAGTTTAAAACCATTACCTCTTGTCCTATCATACAGGCCTTCACGAAAAGTCTCTCTCTGTCTGTCTTATAAAAAGTACTAAAATGCTGCAACAAGGTGTCCCCTGGAGATCAAGGTGAGTCAGGCTGATTTGGTCCTTTGTAAGACAACATGAAGTTTGGACCCAGATAATTCTGAAACTGCACTAGGGAGCAGAGAGGGCTGAACCACAGCCCCAGTGGAGAAAACAACCAGTGGAACTGTTTCATTCTCTACCACCTTCTCAAGAGAGGCATAGAGATACTGGAGAAGGTAATATCAGAGCCCATCATCAGGTCCAGCTGACAAAGACCATGGTCCTACCGGCCACATCTGCATGGTACAGGCAGACAGCCACTACTGGTCTTAGAGCCTGGCAACTTGCTGCTGCAGTGTCTTATCAAAAACATTGCAGGCAAACTTCACAGACGTGGGTAAACCCTCTGTATGCTACTTTTGAGCCTACTCCAATGTTTTGGACTGCAACAGTGCAAATAAAGGCATCCTTTCCAGGAGTAACTTCATCTAACTAGACACAGACAGGGTCATTCACTTGAAAGCAGCAGATAGACAGTCTAGATAGACAGACTGTCTATGTAACCATCTGCTCAGAGTTCTCTCTCTACTTTGGGAGACCTTTCTGTCCCAGAAAGTCTTCAGGGAGGCAGCACTATTAATGGGAGAGCACACACATCCTTCAACTTCCCAGATGGCAAACTATTTAGAAGTCACCACAATCCAGGTATCTGTGGAATTTGGGCTCCAAGAAAACCAGCAAGGACTCAAGCTACAGTAAAACACAGATAGAGACAATCAGGAAACATGTAATGAGAAAGGAGAGGCATGAAAACAGAAGCTGGGTGCCACAGACCCCAGGCTCTCACAGTGAGCTTCAGGGCTGTGTTGGCAGGGGCACACAGGAGGTTTGTGGCAGTCTCTTTAATCACAGGCTCCCCTCACCCTCAAACCAGGCTTGGGGCTACAGATTCAGACTTCAGGATAGCCAAGGATTGTGGCCCCACTTGGCTTGATGATATTTCATTTCATTGCATGTGATCTCTTTCCCACGTGTCTCACTCCCCTCTGTGCACATAACGGATGGAAACCTTGAAAAAATGACTGAGAGAAATTCTGGGTGGCATTAGTTACTATTTTTGACAGCATTAAAACAATATATTAAAATGTTCTGAGGATTTTTTGTTGCTGTGATTTGTTTCTCCCGAGTTGCAGCTTACAGGGGGAAAACAGAAGACAATGTTCCATCCAATGCCTGCCTGCTGGAGTGACAGGGGCTGGCTCTGCCACAGCACTGCACAAGTTGTGCTTTTGAGGGCCTATTGTTTTTATTTCATGAGATAAAAGAAAAAAAAGGAAATGAGCAATCCCAGAAGGAAAGGACCTGAATGCTTGCTCAGGCTGCACCATGAAGAAAAGAGATTGCTATTGTCATTGAGTGTTTCATTGTTCTGATCTTTCTGAGAAATCTTAAAATATATCCAGAAATGTAACAAGAACAGAAAACAGATCTGTTTCTTTGGCTACCCATTTGCAGCCTGGCTGGTGAGAGACTGATTATAGCTTAGCAGTGCTAATTACCCTGGTTAACCCTTGGTCTTTCTAATGACACATATTTAAAAAGACTTGGTATTCATCTGGAGTGGCCATAAGCAGAATCCAGCTCTGCTTCATGTGAATAGCCCCACTGCTTTATATTGAATTACTCACCAAGTCAGGACTCCTCACCACTTCAGCATCAGCCCCCAGGGTAATTAATCAATTCCAACAAATTACTACAACTGGCCAGGCTCGTTCTTTCATTGGTGCCACTTTCAAACACTGGCCACACTCTGCCCTCCCTTGACAAATTGCTTCAAGGACAAACTTCCAGGCAGGAGTCAAGCTCCAGGCAATAACTCCAAGATCAGTCAGAGAAGTAGGACATAGGAGAGTTGGAGGGCACAAGGACTTCCTCCTGGCTCTCTAAGCCAGGAAGCAGCAGGATTTACCCCTCTTACCATCCTCAGTACAGCTTCATCTCATGGCAGCAGTTGGAATCAGCCTCTAATCTCCCAAAACTGAGGGATCTCAGAAGCAAAAAAAAGAGCAGGTCCCAAAAGCAGAATGTGAGGATGCAAAGGGAGGAAAGCAAACAGACAACAGCAGCAGGTGTAACACCAGCACTGCGCTAGGGCCAACATGCCCATGAGCATCCACGAGCAGCATCCCCACAGCTCAACACTGCTCCTGAGCCACAACATCTCCCCAAGAGCCTGTTGCAGGCACGGTTGTGCTGCTCTCTTGCTGGCACTGGTGTGCACAGAGCCAGCTCAGGGCTTGGACAGTCCACATGCAACCTATCAGGAGCCAAAAACCAGCACCAAGGACAGACAGAACCAACACAGGTCACAGGTAAAAAATTTGTCTTTCTTTTCCCCCCCAAAAAAGAATTTCCTGTGTTTAGATGTTGGGGAGATTGGTGTGAATAGGTCCAGATTTTCTGACCCGTAGGAGACAGTAATGCTGAAAGGCAGAAAAGGATCATCTTCTTCCTCACAGGTTAAACAAGTGAAAATTGGCCCTTAATCTTCAAAACGGTGCAAGAGGCAACTTAGTCAGTCTTGTACTGCAATGACTTAAATCAAGAGAAACATTTTAAAAACACTTTATCCTTTATAGTGTGATACCACACTGGCCAATCAGCTTCCTTTTCACCCCCTCAGCAGGCTTTGCTTGAGCAGAAGTAATCACCCCCAGCTCTACCACACAGATGTAGGAGCGATGGGAAAACACAGAGGAGGCTGAGTGAACAAAGGGCACTTCAGGCCTGCTGGGGTCAGAATGCAGATCTGTACTGTAGGCTGCAGTCCCACTAATCCAGCTCTGTTTCTAATGAGATTGGTTCCCATTACAGCAAAAGGAGGTCCATGGCTTGGTTTGCCAGGAGGACTATTGTCATGCAGCTTAGGGAAGCAAAATAATCTTATCAGTTTGAACTTGAACTTTGCCCTCCAATTATATGGACAATGCTTGTGAAAAGAGAGATAAAGTGATTATCATTTATCCAGCAAGAAATGTGTATTGTCTAACACCAAGCATTCAGTTTCCTGCAGCTGCTGATAGACCTTCACACTGCTGTACCACTGCCAAAATGCACTAACTAATATCTGCGCACGTTAACTCTGAACCAAACCCATGGCACATGGCATCATCTGCATTTACAGTGTGACTTACAGGTATAGCAGAGCCTCTGCTCCTGCAGTACAGCCAAAGGGAAAGTCTGGGGCTGTCAGCTAAAGGCAAGCAAACCCAAAGGGCAGGCAAAATCAACAAAAGTTTTCACCCCTTCTTACCAAACCTCTGTCTCTGCATCCTTATCCAACCCATTAGCATCCCTTGGCTGCTATACAGACCATCCTCTTCTGGGAGTTCTGCATCCCCCACAATGCAGCTAAAACAAAGAACATTTTGGCAAATAACAGCCAGGCTTCATCTATTCTTTTTTCTATACAATTCATTCCATCAAAGTTGTTTAGCTGAACAAAAACCCAGCGCTCTCTTTTATTGTGAGGCCAACAATAAACTAACATGTGAGCACAGCGTGGGGCACAGATGTGTGCGCTTCATCATCAGCTGTGGAGCCACTTCCTTGCCCCACTCACTTGTATAAAGCTTTAACCTCTTTGAGCTGGAATTCAGATGAGCACATAAACCAGGAAGCAAACAGCGTTAACACAACAGAAGCGGCCCCTGTACAAAAGACACATGAGGAGAGGGACGTGCTTTGGAAACAGCCAGATCAACAACCTCAGTTTCCAAGGGGTTACCCACACAATAAAAATCTAGGGAGAAATAAACTGAACAAATCCCAGGGGCTCTATTTTTAGCAATATCACTTGCACTGCAGGATCTTTATTTGTGCCTTTGAATAGACACTTTTTTTTTCTCTCTCCTATGAAAGGGACAGAAACAAAAAACAAAATGTGGAGGAGAAATGTCTTCAAAACCAATTTTTAAAAATCTCTTAGAATATGTTCCAAGGACAGATCCCAAATTTGTAGCCCAATTTTAAATACTCCTATCTCAACTCAAATAAAGTAACTCTGAAAGCATGACTTCTCTACAGAAAAAAAAAAGGGGGGGGGGAATAAAACCACACAAAAAACAACCAATACAAACTATGCAAAAGCAAACCTTTCTCACAACTGCCCTTCATGGCTCAGATCATATCTACTAACTGAAGGCTTCCTATAATATCCACTTCTAGCTCATATTACATATAAAATACAGGTGTAATGTTGCACTTTCCTTAGTGTACTGGGTCTGGCTGTGATGGAGTTAATTTTCTTTGTAGCAGCTTGTAGAGTGTTGTGCTTTGGAACTGTAACCAAAACAGTCCTGATAATATATTCATGTTTTAGTTATTACTGAACAGTGTTTGCACAGCATGAAGTCCTTCCTTGTTTCTCTGCCCCCTTCAGTGAATGGACTGGTGGGTGCACAAGAAGTTGGAAGGGACAGAGCCAGGCAGATGTCCCCAGGTAACCAAAGGGATGTTCCATGCCATACAACATCAAGTTTAGCAATGAAACAGAGTGGAGTGGGCTTTAGGTCAGTCAGCCTTCTATGCTTGGGAACTGCCTGGGCATCAAGTCTGCCTGTGGGAGGCAGGGAGTGATTGCCTTTGCTTCATTTATTTTGCTTTCTTTCTTATTTCTTCCACTTATCTTCCATTATTTTTACCTCAACCCATGAGTTTACTTGCTTTTACTCTTCCCCTTCCCTTTCCCTTTCCTACTTGGGGTGGGAAGGGAAGGCAGGCAAGCAGCTGGGTGATGCTTAGCTGCCTACAAGTGCTGACCTGCAGCATTTAGTTATTGCACTTGACTTTCAATGCAATGTCCATTTTAACCTGTGCAATCCATTTGCACACATGTACTATAGTACTGGAGAAAGAATTATGTACTGAGTACCACATATTTCTCTCTGCCTATCACAGCCTGAGAGAAGGGTAAGGGGCTGCTCCCAGAGGAAAATGGTAGATACTGAACTATCTCTGGAATACTGGGCAGCTGGAGCTAATGATGCCAATCTGCCTTGGATCCTCATCTGTTCAATGCAAGCAACATTCCACACTCTCCTTCCAGAAGGTTAAGTACATCCCTGTTTGCTGGACACTCACAACAAGCAGAATGGAGTTTAAATAGCAGAATAAGGTTTAAATTGCATTAAACATATAGACCAGAAGAATAAAGAAAACAATTGTGAGGCAGCTGTCCTGTGCTGTGGACAGCACAGAAGTCCCACTGAAGTGGAAAAAAATAGAGTATATTTTCATTAAAGAGTAATTCATAACAGAAAAACCTAAAGGCCTGGATTCAAATAGTTAAAACTATCTTAATTTTAACATTTCTTGACTTCCAAATGTTTGATTTACAGGCCTAATGCTGTTATTTGAATGTTCCACACAAAAGCTAACCTTTTTCAAAACTAAAGTGTAGAATTTTGTCCCATAGGCATTTGCAGGGCCACAGCAGCACTGCATGTATGGGCCCCACACAGACCACAGGAGGAAGAGATTTCCCAAAGACTGAGGCCCAAAATAATAATCCATAATCCAGTTACAGCAGCTCAAGTTACCACCTATCACTATAGTTGCACTAAGTGTCTGCACTCTTGGCCCAACGCAATTTTAAGGGAAAATGCGTGAGCCAAAAGCCTTTGCAATGTACAGGAAACATGGGAAATCAACGTCAGGAATTGCACCTGCCATAGAACAACCCTAATATTAATGTAGAAGAGCAAACAATTAATGATCACAGCTGAGCCCACAAATCCAAGGCACAGGAGGTAGGTCACCCCAACCCACAGTGTGATACAAAATTCACAGAGGAGACATTAGCAGAAAATCCCCCCACTGCTGTGTTTGTTTTTATATTTACTTGTTGGAGTAAAAGCCCACTTTAAACCCTGAAGGCTAATATAACACATGTTGATAATGTCATAGCAGTAAAACCACAGGCATCTGATAGCAGATGAAAATCACATAACAAAGCACACAGGGGGTCTCAGAGTAGGTGGTCTGAATGGCCCCTTTTTGACAAGTAGCACCATCAGGCACCCAGCCTACAAAGGACTGAGTATATCTCACCTGAAGTCAGCTCTCTCTCAGCCCCTGATGATTCTGGTGCCTTTATGGGCCGCTAGAGGAGTGAAACATGACTCTGCTGGCAATTAGTGTGATGATATCAGGTCAAAAGTTGGTGCACAAAAGTACATAGTGAAGTTCTTTGACTGCAAATGGCTGATGAATCTCCTCTGGGTCTTTAGGCCACCTTCTCGTAACACTGAAAAGGGAAATATGTTTTTTACATCTTCCTCTGTTGTTAAGGATGTGGGATATTTTGTCAGCCAGATGTGAACTTCTCTGCCCACCACAACTTAAAGTGCTTGGATAACGCCTAGTGCAAATTCTTCAGCACCATTCTACATCCATCTGTTCATTCAAACACACTTCTGACACCTGATCACTCGGAGAGTTAGCCCAAACTGCAGGTCATACATACACTGCTCCACCTTCCTGCAAGCATCCACATGGATCCAAGAGTTAGTGTTGAACAGCAAGCCTTGACATCCACAGGAACTCCATCAACACTGGCACCACAGCATTTACCAATGTAGTTCAAGAGCACAGAGTATGTTGGAGAAGACTCAGTCAAAATTTATCTTACTGTGTAACTCAGAACTACCAAACCATCATTGTCTCTTTGACATGAGAAGACACACACTGGGTCCCAGGCAGCGAGGCACTGTGTGCCTGAAAGAGCAGACATTCATAGTTTAATTACTACAAATGAGCTCATATACTCAGTTAGTAAGCTGAGCCAGGCACATTTGGATCAGCCCAAAGCCAGGCTGTGTCACAACTCACCATCTTTCCTCAGGCAAAAGGAGCAGCCAAGTAAATAAATAACAATAATAGGTAACCCAGGGAGCTCTCTTAAATGCATTCACAATTATTGCTTCCACACCAGTTTTAATCAGCAAGAAGGTGAGTTATGATTAACTTCTGTGCTTCTGTTCATCCTGCAAAGCTCTTGGCAAGTCAGCCAAGTTGCCTCTCAGCTGAGCAGAATTTGGCCCTCGTCTGTCTTTTGGAAAGAGCACGAAAATCCCAAACAGCACTGCTGGATCAGTAAGGCACAACACTGGCAAGGACACAGTGGAACCTTGTAGTAGTGTGGCAAACAAATCTGACCAAAAATCTTCTTAACATCTTTTAGAAGCAAATTGGGTCTGTTCCTGCAGGCAGTCACATGCATTTCAAGGAACAGAATCTATGAAGGGCTTTGGTATCTGTATAAAGAAGTTACAACAGCACAAAACCCCCAAAACAAAACAGGGGTAGTTGCTTCCAGTAGTCCCCCCAGGGACTGGAATTGCTATCTTGGAACAGAAAGCAGAAAGTTCAACCTATACCTGCACAAACATGCCAAGCATAAGCAACCAGTCTCAAATAAGACATGTAAACAGTCCTGGTGTTGCTCACCTACATCACTGCACACCCACCTAAACACAGCACAGGCCAATCTTCAGTTCTGAACACAGAGCACTTTGGGAGATCAGGCCATGTTTAAATTAGCATCAACAAAAGGATCAACAGAAGTGCCAAGTGTAAATACATATTTTTCCTCCTCCTGCAGAGACAGCTCATTCTCCCCACCCCCATCTTATATTGTGATTTTAGCTTCCAAGTATCTCAGTTGAAAAAAGGATAAGTTAAAATTCCCACTCCTTTTTTTAAATTGACCAAACTCTTTGTGATATATAAAACTTTCTTTCACAGAATCTTAAATCAGCAAAAAATTTTACCAAGGTCTAAACAATTGCTTTCTTTAATTCTGCAGCATTTGAATCCTTAATAAGACACAGACATAAGGAGAATGCTGCAAGGACAATTTCCTCAAATAGTCTGTGCATCTATCGGACACTCTTAACCTGGGATTCTTTGAAGTGATTAAAATTGCTACTGTGGATTTTTTATTATTTTTTTTACTAATGATACTAATTTAATAAAGTGTTCCTGGTACTACCAAAAGTTTGCATCAGTGGATCAGTTTCTGGGTCCCTGCAATTAGTAGGTACTATATAAATACTGCCAGTCATCACACAGGGGTTGGGATCCCGGCAGTCCCTCAGCTCTTGCTGACAGCTGTGATGGCTAAACCAGTGGATTTTCACAGGACATGAGCCAGATGCACACCTGTGGCTTGAGCTTGAAGTCACTGCCTTCATGAGGTTTCACACAGTCCCCTCATGAGATTTCTGGCACCCACAGCAGCCCCATCCATCCCTCACTGACGGTGTCGCCTTTCCCTGGCACCACAAATACTGACCTGCAGCTGGTTTTTCACAGCAGTAACAGCAGCATCCCTGGTCACAGCCCAGGACCATAAACACACAGAATTAGAAACACGTGTTTCTCTTCCTAAAGCTCAGTTTGGTCCCTTCAGCTGTCAGTAAAAGTAAACACCAAGTGTTTTTAGAGTCAGCGAGCATCAAGTCCTCCCTCGCAGCCTTTTTCATCACAACTGTTGGGAAGTTCACAGTGTTTTCTCCACAGAACAGGAGAGCACAGACACCTGCATCTTTATTTAACATGGAATTTTGATGCCACAAAGCTGCATCCCTGATGATAAACTGGAACACCTAAGGAATCAAAATACCCCCAGATTCTGTGCTGCTTGTCCTCTTGCTGCAGCAGCAGAATTGGCACTTGATACTCACTCCCATGCTGATCTCCTCTTCCACCACCTCTCAGCTCTCTGAGAGTTTTAGACTGCTTCCCACTGACAGACAGACATGCATGACACAAAACTCAGTTGCAGCTTTCCCCTGTGAGAACCCTCAGCAGTGGCTCCCAGACCCAGCTGTCCCCTGTCTCCAGAGCAGTACCAGAAGAGGGCAACAGTGGCTTTTAACTGGCTTTGACGAGGTTTTGGATTTTGTTACCTCTGCAAAGGAGAATTCCTCTACCCCAGCACAGACAGCTCACCCTCAGTAAGCCAAACCGCAGCTGTGATGGATGGGTTGGCACATAAGGCCTCCAGCTGAGGAGGAAAATATCGCCTGGGGCAAGAATCGCTCTGAGCAGCAACCTGAGGTCCTGCCAGGCTCATCACTCAGAGACCTTCCCCAAGAAAAGGTATGAAGGTGGCCTGGGTTTGGACCAGGGTTTAAGGAAAACCTAAAGCATGCCTGTTTGCCCCTGGGATCAAAAGCTCATTACTGAGTTACACCACTGGAAAAGAAATTGTATCTGCCTTTCTCTTGAAAATCCCCTTTTCACAGCCTGCAACCTTCAACACAGGGACCCCCCTTGACACCATGGATCCATTCAGAGCTGTTAGGCATTCAGAAGCTGTTAGCATGTAGATTTTGGTGATAATTTGGTGAATGGAGTTGTCAAACAAATTGCCTTTATTATGGACTGATTAAATGCAATCAGGGAGAAGTGCCTTTCCCCTCCCAACTCCAGACCTCATCAGCTCAAACAAACACACTGAGCCAATTAACAGGGAGGTGGCAAAAGCAGCTTTCACTTGAAACCTGATATTCTTGTGGGGGAAAAAAAACACACCACCAACAAAAAAAAATATCTTTGTGCTTTCAAAACCAAGAAGAGCCTCCAGGGAGAGGTCCTGAAAGCTACCCAGGGCTCACCTGCAGGGTGTGGATGGGAGTTATCAGTATTCAACTGGCTCCATGCCTGATCAGCTCCCTTAAGCAAAGTGCTGTTCACATCCAGCTTGTGCCAAATATAATGCAAAGAACACAAATACTGAAGCAGGCCCAGGGGGAGCAGCACCACTGGGGCTGCTTTTCCTTTGGCTGGGCTCTCCTGTGTCAGAAAAGGCATGAGATCCCAGCCAAGCTATTTCCATGCCTAGAAACCTAACTTTTTGGCTTAGGTCCTTGCAGTGGATTCTCTGATGTCTGCAAATGCCCGAGTTCACAGCACAACCTTTTCTGCAGCAGTGAAGGGACCTGTCTTCGTTAACACAAAACTCATGGCAATCACGTACATCTGATGCCACTACCCTTCAGTACCTGAAAATATGGGGCATTTGATGAATGGGAAATTTATTGAGGAGAATTGGATCACAGAATCATAATCACATAATCCTAATTCCTTTCAGGTATACAGCTGGAAGTTAAATGGTCACTCGGGCTGACAGCAGGCAGAGCAGAATTCAACATGTGTTGGCATGATTGAACTTCAGAGACAGGACACAGGATATGAGCAATAGCTGTTGACTAAGCTGTCAACTAAGCTTTCAACACCTGCATTTAAAGTTAGCACCAAGGCCTAATTTTGGCCCCATTAGCCCTCTAAGGAGCAAGGCCTGTGCACTGCACATGGATCACTGCTTCCCAGAGCCTACGCAGAGAAGCTGTGGCATAGCTTCCTCTGGCAGGGCTGTCTTGGACTCCCACCACAAATAGAAAGGGGCTAAAACAAAGGTGAAATTTTATCAGCCAGCAGGGATTTTGGAGAGCTCATTCCTGGGACTGAGATTAGGACTAGAGGTTTAGAGCTAAAGTACAGATATTTGAAAGATTAGACTCTTACACTACACCTCATCACAGTCCTCAAGTGTCACCTTGAACATAAGGGGTAAGTGACACATCAAGACAGTGGTTTCTAAGCCTTCAAACAGTCCTGAGCACAAGAACTGGTCACAGAATGAGATTAGACCATTCTACCAGCAGCCCCAAAGAAAAAGCGCAGGCCTTTTTAATAAGTGGCTGCAAAGTGCCTGATAACTCCACTCTCTCCCTCTGGACCGGCTTCCTACCCCCACACCCTGCTGCAAACATCAATGTTTAAAGAACTATTAAAGAAAACAGCTTCAAAACTCTTCACATAGTTCAAATACTTCACTTTAAAGGAATTTGAATTCTTACATCTCAGATTGCACCAGTCCCCAGCAGGACACGCACTTATCATGTTCACGCTGCACCATTTGAGCCGTTCAAACAGGAGGGATGGAGACACAGTGTGAGACCATGTGCTCAGGCTTTGGAGATCCCCACCAGCCCTGCCTGTGCTTTCCCATGACAGATTCAGTTCATCACATCTCTGGACACCCTCTCAGGGTGCCTTGCCTTGACCTACACAAAAATAAAAACTTTCTGCAGCCAAGAGACACATACCTTGAAGACCCAGCCAGTGGGAGAGTACTGGGAGCAGTGGGACATGATGGGTGTGCAGTTCTTGGGAAATCTTTTAGCCTGTCCTACCACAGAGCTGCAGTGTGAGGGTCAGGTCAGTGCTGCTTGTGATCTGCTTAGAGCACAAGACTGGCAGTCCCTGAGCTGTTTCTTTCCAGGATGGATCCATGCACTCTGTCTGGCCCACCCCAGCAAAGGCCATGACCTATTACAAACAGCAGCACCTCCCTGATAGTGCTGAGTCAAACCAAGCTGAGAAGCCAGAGAAGTTTTGTGGACAAAAAAGGTCTACAGGAGTGAGTTAAAAAATCCCATTCTCCTCCAAAGAGCATCAGCTGCTCTCTCTGGACAGTACTGCTATTTATTTGCAGGCTGGAAGAGCTTTTACATCCCAATGAGCTGTGTCATTTCCCTGAAGCACAAACTGCTGCAGAAATCTCTGTGGCATCACAGCAAGCCTTGCATTCCTCAACAGCAATAACCAATGCAATTCCATTTATCTCCTTGAGGTGCAGACAATTTATGTTTTGGATGCACCACCTCTAGGAGGGATGGCATAGGGTAAAGCTAAATGTCTTCTCCAAAGAGGTTCACCTGCTCCATTCCAGCCATGCCAGAGAAGAACACAGAACACCCTGAAGTACAGGAAAAGTATGTAAGAAGTTAGAAACCATTACAGTCAAATAATGTTACAAGGCTCCCTCCCCTTCCATTTCTTATGCCAGCTGAGAATTCACATGTAGGAGTAGCAGCAACAAACAAGGTGCTCCATCAGGTAGGAAGATTTATCTGGGCCACTGGTCCTTCAGAGAAGCATATGATCCACACTCCTGCACTGGAGGGAGATAAATGGGGTCTTTAGGAAATATATTGGGGAAGCATAAAGTGTGATTTGGGAAATGCTGTACCTTTTCCTGCCTCCTTTCATCTTGTGGCTACCCAGCTGCTGAACTTACAAAACTATATTCGAGCTGCTACACACCGGGTCCAGCCCTTTCCTGCAGCAAGCCATGCTTCCTGTCCTGCAAGGTACAGTCAGTCCAACAAGACTGGGAACATTTGCCAAGCCTGCTATCAGAAAACATAGCTTGGACCTGGCAGATTTACAGGTGTGGAAACTCATGGGAGGTTATGCTTTTGGGATTACAGACCCTGCTTGAGAGTACAGCCTTGCCACACACATACACAGGGATTTAAGTTACCCCTCTTCTCCCAAAGTGTGATAGTACAATGGGATGTTGCAGAGAACATTAGTTTGTTATCTGCAGCTTTCTTACCCATTTTTTAGAAGGACAGCATCTTCTCCTCTGGACAGCACCACCAAAGACTACCAAATTTCCTTCCATTGCTCTGGCTATGTTGTACAAACAAAGAAAAGTACCTTTGCTCTGGGACACCTGACATGTTTTAATGTTTAGCAATTTGGCCTGGCTGGGAAAACTTTATCTGTATTTCAGAAGGACAAGTCCTTTTCCTATTGCAACTTTACATCCTGTCATGCCCACTCCATGAACCCCTTTTGCATCAACGTGCTTTCAAGGAGGAGCACAGAGAAAGCTCAATGCCAAGAAAAGGATAAAAATACACTAGAAACAGTGAAATGTCTCAGTCCTTTCCATTCAGAGGCAGATCTGCCTTGAATGGGAGACCCCAGGATTGATCTGCCCCCAAAGGAGACTGAATCACAGGCATGCCAGCCCCCTTCAATTTGCATTAAGACTTCAGACTACTGTATATATTCTACCCCCGTCCACCATAAGCTCCTCCTTTCTAACACAAGTCCCTCACAGCACGCAGACACATGCACTCCCAGGCAGTGAGAGCAGCAGCGCTGCAACCCTTGCAAATGACGCTTTTTCATCAGCAAATTGTAATTGGCAGCTCTTATCTGCTACAAGAGTTTTGCAACACACTCCTAAAGAGTATGCCAGACTAGTTCTCCACACTAAGACCCAAAATTAGAACCAATATCTTAAAAGCAAAGTAACCCTTACTAGGCATTCCCAAGCAAACTAATAAACCCTGCTTAAGTTGTAAAATGAGCTCTGTTATATTTTCTCAGATCCACATGCACATCCACAAAGAACAGCAGAAGAAATGTAATTGTAAAGCAGTGGATGCCGCTGTAGAGTTATAAAAGTTATATGGGACTCCAGACTTACAAAGTGCTGGATATTTACCTGCTGTGCACAACTCAAAAATTACAATTTTAGACTCAGAAATTATTAAGAAATGAGACGCTTTTTCTCCTGGCTTAAGAAAACACAGACTCAGAATATAATTCATTCTGTACATGTAACATCTCCTTTATTTCAGCTGAGGGGGCTTTTAAAACAATCAGGAGCTGTATGTTAAGAGAAGGGAATCTGCCCATTATCAAATAATTGAGGCTTGCTATGCTAACTTTATGTCCTAGACCTTCATAGTCTACTAACCCAAACCTTTTCACTCCTCTGAGAAACACAGCACAAGACGTGCTACAAACTTAAAGAAGTTAACAGAGTATTCCTTTCCTTGTTCCCAAAGTTACTCAGACTAACTCTGCCGAAATAGTTTTGCTAATTATTGAGAAAGGTTTTTAAGAAACTCAAAATCCTCTTATGGAAGACACTTTTCATCTGCTTACTTTTAAAATATTAAACTCTCCCCATAACTATCCCAAATCTGCTCACACGTCCTTTCTCTAAACTGCTCCTGAGCACTGGAATAAGAGCTCCCATCCACGAGCAGCACATGAAAGGATCGGCGCTTTTCCCTACCTGAGAAGTCTGCAGAAGTGTTAGCAAAGTTGCTGAAAGCTGTCAAGTACATGAGTCCCAGGAGGAAGGTGGACGTGGGAAACACATCTGGGCAGCACATCCTTGAGTATCCTCACGGCTTGTTTTCTTCCAGAGAAAAGGAAAGCGGTTTCTGCCCCAGCCCAGCACTCCTCATTGCCCGGAGAACAGTGTTAGTCCCATTGCTTGGAAGGCTCACAGCCAGCGGCGGGGAAGGAAAAGCACTCGGCACACACACACACTCACACACACACATCCCTGGGAGTGAATGAATCGCGGCTGACGAATGGGGCAGACCTACCTGAGCCTTGGCGGAGTTCCCAGGGTCCTAAAAGCCACCTCTTCGCCCAAATTCGCTGCTGTTGCTGCGCAGCTGTCCGGCTGTGGCACCGGGAGCTGCTGGGGGCAGTCGGGGAGGGGGGTGCCCGGGGAGGCTGGTTTGGAGAAGCCCGGTTATGTTGTTGGATTAGATATACAGGGATCTTGTCTATGGTGCAGACAGACAGAAGGATGGGCAGAGTTTTCAAAGGAGGGAGCCCAAACCAAAGCACCTGAGTACACAAGGATTTTTGGCCTGACTGATATTTGTAGCTGCTGCTGAAATCAGTGTGAGCAGCAATGTCCTGCCAGACTGGTGACAGCACAATTCTTTTGTGTTCCCTGTTGAGAGTGAGCCTACAATGGAAGAGACTTTGCACAGGCCCAAGGATCAAACCCTCCTGGATCTCATTGCAGGACTGGGACTGGTATCAGCCACATACCCAAAAATCCTCCTTTCTCTTGACAACAGCCAGCCATGCCAGGCTCCCTCTATCCCCTTCCCCTCCATGAAACTCAACAGGTTTTCATGCAGATCCAAACCTGTGGTTTTCCTAAAATCATAGAATGGCTTGGGTTGGAAGGGACCTTAAAGATCATCTTGTTCCAAGCTCTCTGCCATGGGCAGGGACATCTCCGACTAGACCAGGTTGCTTCAAGCCCCATCCAGCATGGTCTTGAGACCCAGAAAACCTGTCTCCTTTCATAGCAATTACTTTAAACTATAACTAGCATGGCCTTAGCTGCTCACTCTAGTACTGCTCACTCTAGTACTGCTCACTCTGCAGAGTTAAAGGAAGGCTCCAGCTCACCTGGAAGCACATCCAGTAATTGATCCTGCCTGATTTCCATCCATATCTGGGCAGCATCAAGCCAGCCATGCTAACTTGGAAGAGATGAGATGAGCTCTGGGGACACAGATAGATGTGTGGACTCTGTTCTCCTTGGGTACAGGAAGGAAATCCTGGGCTTTGGTCACCAGCATTAGCTGCAGGTTGAGCATAGGTTTGCATATAAAGAATGGACATATCCAACATACTCAGGGTAGAGCAGAAGCTGAGCATCAGTGCAGAGAGCAGGGGGTAGTTTGCACAGGCAAAGCCAACACCAGACATTAAGCAGCCTGTGTATACATATACACAGACCTATGGAGCAGCACTGTGTGGGGCTGCCAGGGAAGGGGAGATGAAGCCAGGCACACACACAGCTGCTGAACGAAGCTGCAGCTTCCATCCAGCAAAAATAACCTCAGTGGAAACATCCAAGGAAAACCACAACTGGTTTTTAATTCCATGTGAATGGACAAGACAGAGGAGTAAGTGAAACTTTCCAAAAATGTTGACCCTAGAGATGAAAACAAGTGTAAGACACTTCAGTCCAAAGGGCTCTGGATTTTTTTTTCAGAGCTGAGTGCTGAAATTTCTAACAATGTTTCAGCTGTTCTCAGATGAAAATTAGACTGGTTGCCTGATGATATGTGAAAGACATTTTCAAGAGTGCTGCCATGAATATCAGAGCAGTTTTTTCCACCAGAAATCTGTCCTGGATGGTCTGTGTGCTAGAAGCCAGTCCCAAGGGGAGCTGTAAGTCCTGTGGCCTTGTTGCTTTCTGCCCATACAGCCACTTGCTCAAGTTCCCATCAGTCACACTGAGGATGAGGACAATGTGGTAAATCTGGAGTTTGAGCTCAAATCCTGTCCACGACCACGGGAACAAGAGGCTGGTCTGGCCTGAATTGCACCTAAGCAACTCTTCTCTCAACAGCTCTTCACACACTGAGGGTCTACAGTGAAGGTGCAGATGAGTCTCCTCAAGGACAGTCGTGGCTCTGAGTTGACCTGACAGCACAGACATACCAGTCCAGCAGGCTCTGTACAATCCAGTCCCAGTCCCTTCCCTCTGTAGACAATTCTGCCACCTTCCCTTTTTGCAGAGAGCTGCTTAAGCAAGATCAAAAACTAGGAACTTACATGCATTGCCTTACTCTTTATTTCACCTGATACTTTAATCCCATATGCCAGACCTCTCTGACCCATATTTTTCCAGGGGTGACCTAAGTTTTAAGGAGAAAATACCAGAACAGTTGATTCCTAGCATCTATGTATAATTCTTGTTTCACCTACTTCTGCTGCCCTTGCCCAGAGGAAGATTCACTACTGTTGCCTTATAGGCATGAGATAACCATACCCATTACCAGATTATCAGTCAAAGCTCCTTATCAGCAAGACAAAGAAACAATAGGACCCCTGGAAATTTATCAGCCTCTGGAAAAGGGAAGCACTATTTGCTGAAAAGAGCCCACCCTGTTAGCAGGTGTTGATTTTACTGATTAAAGTGTAATTAGGTTTGGCTGACTCAGTACATGGGGAAGAAAAAAACTGTGGTGGCAAAGGGTTTAAGACTAAACATGGGCAGCGTGCTTGAGCAGCCCTTGGGGTTATTGTTAATGAAGTCAAACCAGAGGGGAGGAAGTTTACATCAGTGTCCTCTCCTGGGAGGGCTTTGCTTTTAAGCAAGTTTGTAAAGATGCCTTCCAAAAGTAGTAAAGAAAGCAGCTCTTGCTAAAAAGAGAAAAAGAGAAAAAAATAGATATATTGGCCTTTGAGAAACAGACAATTCATCTCCATAATGCTTTTATTCCCCAGGGCATGTGGGAACATCAGCTGTGTGTTTCAAACAGAAAGAGGCCACCTGTCCCAGCTGCAGCACAGACAAAGGATGGTCACTCTGTCATGAACAGTCTCATGGGATAAACATGAATCAAGGGGACACCAATATGGAATTTTATCTTTAGGAGTAACAGCCCTTGAAATCCATCCATGCCTTCAAATATGTCTCTGGGGATAGAAAATAATGCATATAAGAGATTTCTTGGACCCTGTGTTCTCAAAGCCACCCAGAAGTGGGAATAGGCTAGAACTGATGCAGTTCAACACTACATCTTAGCTTGGAGGAAGGATTATTTGGTCCTTTTCCCTCCACAGACTAACTGTGGAGGAGTCTCAGTAACTATGTCTATGACGCTTAACAACTGTACCTCAGTCCTCCTTTTGACTATGATATTTCAGTGCATTTTTCTTTCTCCTCCCATGCTCCTCTCTTGTACATCCTTTCCATCTCTTGCTACACATAAAAATGTAATATCTGAAACATGCACGGAAATTCCCAAAGTGCTTTAAAAGCAGTTAAGTTCAGCTGCAGCTGCAGCAACTGAGGCACTGCAAAGTGAAGCAATTTGTCATTCAACTTTGTCACCCCAATCACTCAGTTTATAAATGGAATGGACTCAGTATGGATGATACCCAATTTAAGGCTGTATGTGCTGATCTTGCTTCCTTCTAGAGCTGATTTTTGGCAATGCTTTCCCATTTTTCACTGACCCTGCATCACCAACCTCTTTCTTGCTGGCTAAACCATCAACAGTCTGAAGAAGGGCTCGTCAATAGAAAAAGATGGACCAGGAACAGCTTTCAGCTAGAGAACCATATGTAGGATTGAAGCCCTGTTTGTTTAAACAATCACAAGTAGGTTTATTAGTACAAATTTGCTAGGACTGGTCTCACTTTCTAATCCTTGTAGCATTACTCAATTCTTACTGTGGTTTCCGTAAGGTCTCAAAGCACTGTCCACAAGATGACTGTTGCATTCTGCCATTTCACACATGGGCAAAGCACAGTCATATGTTTGAGGTCACTACTTTTTCAATGTCAGCCAGGGAAACTGTCAGAAATAAGAAAATATTAAATACTTTTTATATTTAAGTCCAGCTAGAGCTCTTGCACTAAGCCACATTCCCTCCTTGTATAAGTTAATAATAAAGTATATGTGCATTTATATCTACAGAAATCTATGCAAACTGGGTGGTCAGAGCTTCAGTATAAAATAGCAAATCTTCCCAGCAGCCTACAGCTTTTTGTTCTCCTTTTTTTTTAAATCTTTTCCCTAAGAGTGTCTTATGGAAACAGATGGGGTTACTCACGGAAATAAGAATTGTTTGCTTTCAATTTGAAGGCAGAGGACTTCACATAATGCAGTTTTGCAATACAACACCAAGCATCTCACAAGTAAAATCCTCCTTTCTCTCCATATTCAATGTTAAACAACAGCTGTGCAGAATATTCAAACTGAAAGGCCTTTGAAGTGTTCACGTTTTGTGTCACTCAATTACTTCAGTTTACAACATAAATGTAAAACCTGGGGGACTCTGCTCTACACTGGGACAGGTTTGGGGTGGGGGTGTTGCTTTAAAAGAATTCTATGTAGAGCAAAAGCCCCGAGTGATGTATTTAATTCACTAAAACATTGGGAAACACTAAATGGAATGGCGCAAAATTCTTCAATGCATGGAAATGTCAAAAATAAAATATTTTGAGACTACGAAACAGTCCACAACAAAGCTGAAAACTTTCTCCTCGTGTCTGCACCAAGTAATTGATGTTAAAACCTCACTTAGCTGGCATCCTCTTTATTATGAGGATTCCATGTTCTGTGTTACAGCCTGGTGATTTATCTAGGACCAGCATGTCTGATTGGGTTTAGCTGGTGCCTTGTGCACAGGGTGTTCTTGGGTTAATCACTGCACTAGAACTACAGGAATTTGGAGTCATCTTCATACTTCATCTTTGTACTACACTGCAAGGATTTAAAAGGACAAGGATTTCAAGGATCAGAACTCTTCAGCCGTGAATTGGATCCTTCCTTTTGCCTGCCTTTCAACTGTCCTGCTTGCTTGGATGTTGGTCCCTGAGATTTTTTGCTATGTGGACATGCAGCACCCAGCTGAGACACTGAAGTTCACAAAGACCTTCAGCACTTGCATAGTCTTCTTATATTTGTAATGTAAAACTAGTCCCCAATTGACCTGACCCATTAATCCTTTCCTAACAATTTTTCTGGGTAGGTTTCTACATGAACTGGATTCAAATTGGGAATCATCTAAATGTTCATAGTTAACATGATACCACAGGCACTTAACCCAAATCTCAGGAATACTCTGGACTCCACCTTGAAGGCATGCAAAGTGCAGTAGAAAGAAGGACAACAAAAGAGTACTTCAGCACTCCCCCAGATCCTCCCGTCCCTCATGGGCACACATCCTCTGCACCCAATCACAGCCCGTCCTTACTGCAGCTACTGTCATAACTTGCACTGCAAAAGCCATTTTTGTTGCCAAAGACCTTTCCCATAAAACTGATTGTTTCCAAGAATTTCCAAGAAGCCTCTGCAAAAAATCCACATCTTTAGTAATAAGCTAAACCAAGCAAGGGTCTGGACACAGGCACTGCCACTCACCTGTTGGACTAGTTCTTGGTACACTTTTGACCCAGGCCATGTGGCATCCAGACAATTTCTGAGCATAGCCTGGGAGTCAACAGGGAATTTGGCTATTCCCAACAGGCAGAAAAGAACTCAGCTTTGGAGTTTGATGGTATGAACACAACCAGATTATGGGTTCTAAAAGACCCACCAGTGTTTCAGAACTTTCTAATAGCCTTGGTGAAGACACAGTGGCACAGGCTAAGAACTGAATATATATCTCCAGACCCAGGGCAGACTGTCTGCCAGTGCTACAGCATCTTCTCCATCTTAGTACCTTGGCAAGCCTGATTAGAGCTTCCCAGGAATGACAGTGCATCCTCCAGCCTCCAGACTCCAGCACAGCTACAGCCCAGGCTGCTACCTGCTGGTGCTCCCACCTATTTACAGCGTTTGGTGGAACTGACCATTCCTTCAGGAGCATTCACCACAGACTGTGCTTAAGTTTGAGCTGGTGAAGTCCATGAAAAAACCTCAGTGGCTTCCCTGGTTCCAGCATAACTCAGGTAGATCAGCTTTCGCCCCAGGCTTATCATTGCCTGGGAGCACAGGGCATTACCCTCATTTTTGTACAGACAGCAAATTACAGAAAAACCTCCGGCTCACAGATCACAACCTGGTAAGAAATCAAAGGGAATCAGAGAAAATGCTTTTCTGCTGATGGGTAAAATTAATCCCAAGTGTAATTCCACTGACATCGGTGCAAATTCAACAACACACTATGTCTGCCATTTTCAAGAACAGGTTTGTGTTCTCCTTTCACGTGTGCTTAAACATACATTTTCCTTTTCTTTTTTAAATACTTTCCATTTGAAAGGACTGTTTCAAACCCTGTGCTTTCACATGCTTTGAACTACTAAGGACAATAATATCACCAGGTTTTTTTTCAAGAGACTATCCAGTGACAGAGTCAAGGTGTGCTGGGCATTGCACACTGTACTGGACTGTGTCATCTAAAACAGCCCAAGGAATTTCCAGTGGCATTGAAGTTCAAGCCATCCAACCTTTGCACTCTGTAGCCACAACACTAGCATTAGGGAACTCCAGTTAACTTGCTTCTTCCCCCCTGCAGAAAGCTCATACTGGAATTTTACTGCATTCATTGTCTCTGGGCACTCAGTTCACACATCGCTGATACCTAACACAGTAATGTTACCTGCCAGACCAGGAAGGAAGGAAACTATACAGTGATGCACAAGACATTTGCAGATGTCAGGGTTCACCAGGTTAGGCAGTGTCTGGACTGACAGCAGCATTACGTGCAGAGCTCTGTGTGTGATCGGCTTAGTGGTTGCAGGCAACAGGGAACTACATAAGACTAGTATAGAAAGTGGCTTTTCTACGCACAAGTAAGTTGGCTCAGAAACATCTCAGCAGAGGTAAAAAGAGACTAGAGCCCATTTAGATTCCAACATCTTTTCAATTTTTGCTGGACTATTCCTTTGTGAAGATTGACAAGCCAGCATCACCCTCCCAGCCTTTCCCTACCTGCCACTCTGATACTCTGCCCTGTCCTGCAGTTGTCCCCTGGGTGCTGTTTCATGGACGGCCTTTCCCTGGTCATTTCCAACCTCAGATGTTGTTCATGGAGAATCTTTACTATTTATTACTACACTGCTGATAATTTCTTGCTTCACTTGCCAAGTCCATCATGGACCTACATAAGTAGCCAAACTCCCTTGTTCTTTTGTGCAGTGACAGGTAAAATAATTTATTTTCAATTCCCTGAATCTGCCTGGACACAGCACACCAGCTCACCTCTACATAACCCTCCCTCTGCAAAATGAACCTTCTGACATGAGAGGAAAAGCAGGTTGGTTCATTAAAAGGAGTCTCAGTTCTAAGTGCTAATTTGATGCAGTTTGGTCTTCACCAAAAGAAGATTGCCACAAATCGTGCTGTGAATAACTAGGACAGCTGATGGCTTCTTCAGCTGGTTTAGGAAGCCAGTGTACAGAGCTGCTGCTGCTTCAATGGTGGAAGAGGCAGAGACACAAAGCTTGTAAAACCCAGTTCACAGGTAAAAGTCCTTCTGTGAGTCCAGGGCAAGCTAAGTGAGTCATAAAACAAAGCAACAGTTTCTCTCCCCCACCTTTCTTCACACACTAATACTGAACACAGCTGAACCAGTGCACTGGAAAATAATGTTATGATTTCTAAAGGGGTTTTGCAAAACAAAGGATATTGGATCACATTTTCTCTTCAGTTTAGTCACTATTCACACAGTAATGAAGAGCAGAAGTTGGTTTGCTTTGTTAAAAATAATGAGAAGCCATGACTTTGAGCAATTCGATCATAAATTTTTGTCTTGCTTTTCCGCCTGCATGAGGAGGTTGAGATAGTAGGTATAATTTACTATGACAAACCAATAGCATTAATGCATTAATCAAGAAAAACAAATGGTCCCCCTTTGAAATCTGCTGCCCACCTAGAGAGAGTAATGGCGTTATAAATGGTGAAAGAACAAATATTGACTCTATGAAATGTAAAGGTACCTGTGAGTTCACCCATCAGTCTTTAGATTACACTTGCCTTTCAAGATGAATGGGATTTCTTTTATAATCCATTTTGATTATTATTGGGGTTTTTTAGCATCTCAGGAAACAGGATGGGGACATCAGTGGTCCCTTTAGGTTTTCAAGATGTTCCATACTATTTCTGAAGGACGGTACCTCCAATTTCTGGAATGAGGTAGATGCTCCCAACCCAAGAGAAGGCTTAGTTTGAGATAAGTACTGAAGGAGCTGCCTGGACTAGTCAATGAGTTATTTTTTTGATGGTGTTTCTGATGTAGTGTTCTATAAAATGGCTTCAGAACTCAACCTCCATCACTTAGACTATAGAAACTCAGGGACACAGACACCCCCCTGGCATCTGGACCCATACAGGACTCAAGAGGACCCAAGAATTTACTGCCTAAGGAAAGGCCTCTGGCACCATTTACTGAACTCAGTCTTACTTTGTCACATGCTCTTCATAACCTTCCAAACTCACATCTCACTCATTTAACCTCTAAAGCAATGCTATACTTGTTTTCCACACAGATTATTGGATTCATTTCAACATTGGCTTTCTTATTAGATTCAACTCCTCTTAAAAATGTCTTACCAAATCAGAAAATTAGGAAAGTCGAGTGTTTCATAATTGTTGAGATCAGCCAGTGTTGTTGTCCCTTCCGTAACCCTTACGGGTGCCAAGCATCCCACAGGGAACTCAGTACTGAGTGGAGACATAATTAAGAGCAAAAACTACAAGAGAAACTACAAAGCCAGTCACAGCTCAAATTCTCAATGATCTGAAAACACCACAGATTCCAGGAGGAATTTAAAGACTTCTGACTCTGAATACGGAGCCAGTATCTACTGAGGCATTGGCAGAGCTGCCAACAGACCATTTCACATTTCATATATCATCTGCACCCTGATAAAAATCATTGGCACCTGGTTTTTTTTGAGTCCTATACAGGTTATAAAATAACAGTTTACCCTTCAGGGCTGGAACGCAACAAGGGAAGAGGAAATGGAAGAACATAGGTGTGCAGGAACACAGTAGTGATGTGCCATGGAAGCCATTCCCATTGCCTGAGGCCCTCCAGGAGCTTCCGACTGAGGGGAGCAGATGTGACCACTTTTCCAGCAACTGCACAGGAAGCGGAGAACATGCAGTTGGGCTGGCAGGGTTAACTGTGCGTGGCTCCAACAGGATGTATGCTCCAAAACAGCCAAAGCCTGGGGGTGTTTTGACGGAATGAGCGGAAGATTTTCCAGCCCACCACTTTTCCACGCTCAGTGCTAGGATGCTGTGTCTGAAGAACAGCTCTCTCTCTCCTCTTCACTTGCTCCACAGTAAGGTTAAAAATGTAATTGTGGATGCTTGATGACCACCCTAGTGAACAGCTGTTCTAACCAGAAGGATCTGGCACCTTAGGTTTTTTTAAGAAACATTTTGGGATTTTTCTGATGAAATCTGTCCTCGTCCTTCCAGCAGGTTTTCTTGGGTCTCTTTTCCACCACTGGAAAAGCAACTCAGAAGTGTGAGATAACAGCCCAGCATCTCCCAGCAGTAAGAGCCCATTGAATGTTGGAGGGGATTCACCCCACAGACATAGATGATACCTCTGTGAGCAAGGATCATTTCCAGGCCCTGTACCTGGTGTTACAACTGTGCAAACCAATGAAACACAGGTGAGAGGACAAGAGATGTGTTTATGCCACAATGCTGCATAAATGTCAAGGGAAGGAGCTTCTCTTCTGAGATAACAAATGCTAAAGTAGGGTTTTCAAAAAGAGTTATCAAAAACAAGGTTTCCATTTTGAAATCCAACTGAAACCAAACTGTGCCAAGACTACAGGTCTGTATTGAGCCAGTGCTTTTTCCTGTTCATGAGAGAGATGACCACAAGTGTTTTCTGCACACACCACAGAAGATGAGGTGGGGAGGCCCTCCATGAGCCAGTCCCATTTCTTTTGTAATCCAAAGACATCCAGATGCCTCTTCTCAACCCTGAGTGGACAACAAACCACATTTCCAGAGCAGCTCAGCCCCTAGTAGACATCTCTTTCTGTTCAGAGACACAATAACAGCAGGTGTTACCATCTTTTGCTGTGTTTCCTATAAAAAGACATCCAAGTTTTCTTGGGCACCATAAGAATTCACTCCCTGTTTCACCCCCTCTGACTCCTCACAAACAGCTGTGTTGGGGCTGCTGCAATGTGGCCTCAGGTGTTTAGAAGAAATCTCTGGGGTTTCAGCCTGAAGTGCAGACTGTTTCAGAAGGTAATCCTGACAGCCCTGGTGCTGCAGATAATGGTGCTGGGACTGAAGCACTGTATCCCTGGCCTCATGGGGACAGGAGCAGGTTAAATCCAGACAGCATGCATTAGATGCAGGTGGGCAGTTCATGTGAGGAAACAGTCTGCCCATGTTCACGCAAACCAGAGTAAGAGCCCTGCTCTGATGCTGCTAACAAGTTTAGGAGTTTCTTTAGTTCACATTTGGTGTCATACAAACCCAGATGTGTCCTAAACCTCAAGTAGCTGTCTCTGAACTCATTCAGAACTACCACCAGTATAGGCTGTTGTGTATCTCCACATCAGAAACGTATAACCCCTCCCTATTTGGCCAAAAAGAGCATATGGTCTGACAAGGTCTGTTCTTCAGGCTTTGCTTACAGCAAAGCAGAGTTAAAACACAGAAAACAAAAAACGAATGGCTCAGTGACAAAGAAAGAGTGGAACAAAACACAAGGTCTGCTTCATCCTCAAACATTGGCCTTTTTTCCTCTACAGAGCAGGACCATCATTCAATGAAATCTTTAGCAAGGAAGTGTGAAGGATCATTTATACTGCTGACCTGGGAGAGAATCTGTTGTCTTTATTGATACATCTGCAAAGACACAAACATAAGAGGAAGAACACAGGTCACAGAAATGCCAATGCCAAAAGAGATTTGGTTTTGAAATAGGCTGGAGGTGGAAGCATATCCAGCTGCTTGACTGAGTGAACCGGACCTCTCAATGCAATGTTGTGGCCAAAAGGTCTTACCCCAGCTGAAAACCGTGAGCTATCATGTCTCTGTGTTTGGGGTCACTGTGGGCTCTGCTGAACCACCATGTTCAGTCTTAAACAGCTCAAGAAGGATATTGAAATAATGGAAGAGACTTCAAAGACTGTAACATGAAAGACAACATTTAGCACAAGATCTTCAGCACATTGTGCTTCCATAGATGAGCGAGGATCAGGCTAAGCACTATTTTCTACCTGTCTGGGTTTTTCCCAGAAAACTTGGGTGTTCAGGCAGGGAACTGCAGTGTATTTTGGTTGGAACCAATAAAGAACTGCACAGCATCCCTACATTGATACACAGCTGCCTAGACATTGGAGAAACACAACTTTAGTGTTCTCCATAGGATATCCAATTCTCTTCTTTAAAGACAGTTGTGAGCCACAAATTTGTAGTTTTCCGAGTCACAACCCCCACATCTCCCTACAGTTGTTTTAGGATCTCCTCGATCACCACTATGTTATTGGAATCAGCCCTACATGATAATTCCTCACCCCACTGACATATATTATTCTACCCTTTTCATAGTGCTTAGGTCGGGACAAGAATTTAAAAAAAAAAAAATCTTGAGAAGGAATCTTTGCTCCGAGTGGTGTGCTTAGTGTTGGTGGAGATTTTTTGTATTTTAAGGGTCAGAGTGCCCTCTTCTGTCCCATCAGTGTCCTGACCATTAACTCCTGTGTTAAATCGGATTACAGAGAAAAACTGTGTCTTGTTTTCTGCACACTTTATCATTAAGAAATCAAAGCTGATCACAAAAAAATAGCTCTTGTTAATCTGAGGGCTCAGCAGTAGATGCTGCCAATAAAAGGGTCTGGAGGAACATCACAGGCAACATGATGGATTGTTTGATGATGTCAGGCATATTTTGAAGTGAATCTCTGTGAGGTTTAAACAGTGGGGTGTTATTTACAGGCCCATACTCTGCATATAAACATCACCTTCTCCTGTCTGAATCTAGTTTGATGACCAAGGAAATCTGACTGACATAAGCAGATTAAAAGCAGCTCAACAGTTGTGTTGCATATAATGTATTATATTGCATATAATAATTTCTAAACTAATCTTGGTGAAAGCACTTGGACTGCAGTTTATCTGAATCATGGAGAAAGCTAACAATTACCTGGAAAAACAAAAATTAGCTCAGTGTTTCTGACATGAAGACACAGAAAAGTGTGGTTTTAGACAACGTATCACCACTTCTATTGCAGCAAAGCCAGAATTAATAGGCTGTGATGGATCCCTGCGATGTCAAAGGGGCTCCTACAAGTGTGGCTGGGCCATGTTCCCACAGCCCGATGGCCCATCCCAGGGCCGTGTTCCCACAGCCCAATGGTCCATCCCAGAGTGCCGGTGTTCCCACAGCCCAATGGTCCATCCCAGAGTGCCAGTGTTCCCACAACGCAACGGTCCACCCCAGAGTGCCGGTGTTCCCACAGCCCAATGGTCCATCCCAGGGCCCTGTTCCCACAGCCCAATGGTCCATCCCAGAGTGCCGGTGTTCCCACAGCCCAATGGTCCATCCCAGGGCCATGTTCCCACAGCCCGATGGTCCATCCCAGGGCCGTGTTCTCACAGCCCAGTGGTCCCAGGGACACTGCAGGAGCTCCAGCTCTGCATCCCAGTGACACAGCACCTCCATGAGGGATGGCGGTGAAAGCAGACGCCTTGTTTCCTTTCACTTTGGAATAATAGAGTGGTTTGGGCTGGAAGGGTTCCTAAAGATCATCAAATCCTCATCCCCGGCAGGGAGACCTTCCACTAGCCCAGGTTGCTCCAAGCCCCATCCAGCCTGGCTTTGAGCACTTCCAGAAATGGGGCAGCCACAGTTTCTCTGGGCAGCCAGCGCCTCCCCACCCTGCGGGGAGGAATTTCATCCCAATGTCCAAGGTAAAGCGCTCTACTTTAGCACCGCCCCATGAGGAGGCGTTTTGTCCCTCCGCGCTCGCCGTAGCGGAGGCGCCCAGCCGCCATGGCGGCCGCCTGTGTGAGGATCGTGCCGAGAGGCATCGCCATCGGCCTGCCCGCCCGTGAGCTCCGCTCGGCCCTCACCCCTCACCCCTCACCCCTCCCGAGCATCCCCCCTGCCGGCAGCCCCCCTGCTGCCCGGCCCTGCCGCACAGAGCACAGAGGGGTGTCCCTGGGGCGGCGGTGGGTGCTCGGCCCTCCTTACGATGAGCGGGGGGCGGTTCAGCTTGGGGTTCTATCTATTTTATTTATTCCAATTTTTTTTTACAGGGTGTTTTTCTCTCTCGAGGCTCCGGGCGGGCGAGGATGGCAAGCCAGCGAAGTTCCAGCCGCCGCCGAAGCCCGTGATTATTGACAAGCAGAAGCAGAGGGAGGAGAGGAGGTAGGGCGGGCTGTCTGTGCCATCAAACATCATTTGGGTTGAAACATGTTAGAAGCGCCTGAAAATGCTGCGTGCTGCAGATCCCGAAAGCGGTGACACGTGCAGAAAAATGTGCAGCAGTAAATAGTTCTGCAAATTTGGGGTTGATGTGCAAAGCTCTCTCTGTTAAAGGCACCTCTTTGGTGTCCCGTGGGTGACAGGGACGTGTGTCCTGTGTCCTTAGACCCTGAGGTCAGCCGTGAGCACGTGTGTTATGTTCGTGAAATGTCAGCAGTGGTGACATCTTCATGAGTTGTCTTCTGGGTATTTTTCATGTCACCTCAAATCATTTCATACAGTCCTAGAATGGTTTGGGCTGCAAGGGACCAAAAAGATTATCTCATTTCACTCCCCCACACCATGGGCAGGGACACCTTTCCCTAGGCCAGGTTGCTCAGAGCTCCATCCAGCCTGGCCTGGAACACAGGGTTGGGGCATCCACAACCTCCCTGGGCTTTAAATCCAATTTGCATTGCTTTAAATGACCCAGTGGTTAAAACTGCAGTGTTGTGTCTGGAAGGAAAGTCATAGTACTGTATTTTTCATCTTCTCCCCACAAAAAAAAGCCCATCAAACCGATATGTAGGTGGCCTAGGAATGGGGAAGGTATTAAAAAGCGGGCTGTAAAATTGTTCACTCTGTCTTAGATCTGTTAATGGAAATATCTTTTAAGAAGTGATGAGTCTACATGGCTGTTCTAAAAAGTGCAGTGTGTGATGTGGCAGCTGAGTAAAAGAAGAGCTGCATCATTTAAATTACATTTTAGTCTCCTGAGATTGTTCAGCTTTGAAGACCACCAGCAGGTTTGGTCTTACTGTTTGTGTGGCTGCCCCTGGGCAGCAGCACCAACCAGAACCTCTGTGCTGCCACACACGTTCCCTGTGCTCCCCCCACAGCCCCCATAAGGCTTGTAAGGCAGGTTTGCATTTGTCCTCCTTCTCTGTGTTGGCACTTCTCTCCTGGCCAGATCCAGGACTTTTAACTTACATCTGTACTAGTGAATTAAATGAGTCCAGCTTCACCCTCAAGCTCTGAGGCCAAGTGGTCTTGCCATCCAAATGGTCTGTTGAAGTGGTTCTCAGCCCAGGCCAATCCGTGTCACAAAGTGTGCCTTCAACTCAGCAGTTAAATAATTGAGGTCTAGGACGTGAGGAAATTCCTTGGCATGGTTTAGTTTTTGGGAGTAGAAAGTAGTTTTACAAGTCCCTTTAAGCTTTTTTAACACAAAAGGACATTTATGTCATGTCTCCTATAGAATCAGTTTGTGAAAACTGTAATAGATTGTTCCACATCTATTACTGTAACATCAACAAATAGTAAGTGTCATGTTATGTGGATTACAATTAAACCACGAAATAACCTGTTCCTAAGATGTAGCAGCACCATCTGGACTGTCCTTTTCAGTCACCTCCAATATAAACATGTATTGCTGGTTTTCGAAAAAATCTGTTCAAAAGAACAAAGCAACAACAAAAACAAAACAAAAAGCCACAAAACCCCAAAACAACAAAACCATACAAAAAAAAAAAAACACCAAAACCCTTTTGGATAACAAAAAAACCCCAATAATACAATAAACTTGGTACTGTCATGAACTTCTGAAAAGACAATTGGTGGTGGTGGTGAACCAGCTGGTAATTTTTAGGCCAAATACTTCTTACACAAATGCTTTTGTTCCATGCTTTTAAAAGTTTGGCTGTTCTTACAGGTTCCTGAGCCCTGAATTTATACCTCCCAGAGGGAGAACAGATCCTCTTAAATACTATATGGAAAGAAAGGATATGATACAGAGAAGAAAAGTCTTCAACATCCCAGAGTTCTACGTTGGTCAGTAACAGCACCAAAGCTTCCATAAATCTCAGTACTGTACATTGGGTGATAAAAAGTGTGGTCAGATGTAGAATAGCATAAAACACCATAGTGTCAGGTGTGTTAGCACAACTAGTTTATCTGTTTTATACATAGAACTTTTAATTTCATATTTACATCCAGATTCATTATAGTATAATCCTAACGTGTTCCTTAAGTGGTTGGGGTTTTTTTCAACCCTGGCACTTGAGCATGTGGTTTACCAGGAAAGCTCAGGAAAGGAAAATACGTTAGAGCATTTGTATTCCATTTGGATAGTGAAGAGTTAAACAAATAAAGGTGAAGAAGGTTTGTGGTTAATCTGCAGTATCATTTCAATATATATTTGTATAGTAATTCAGGTCATGTTAGAAGTTTGTTCTGTTTCTGGCAGTTTTGATGGAAAACAAAAACTTTTCCTACTGTATCTAAATACATGGGCTTTGTCTGACACTTCTCACATTTTGGTATGTATTATCTTGGATAGTCTGATTATTTTAACTCATGTTTTTGGCAGGCAGTGTCCTCGCTGTGACCACTGCCGAGCCATACGCCAATAACAAATCCAACCGGTTTGTTGGCATCTGCATCCAGAGAGGAGGAAGAGGACTTGGTGCTACCTTTGTCCTTCGGAATGTGATAGAAGACCAAGGTGGGGTTCTAACTCTGGTAATTATGCTAAAAGTGTTACATATTTTTTGCTTAAAGTTGTAGCAAGTTAGTCTGTGGGGAGGATGACATTGTGAAACTGTGAGTCTGCCTGTTCAGGTATCCTGCAAGCTTAAAACTCTGTACACAGACACGTTGATGGGCTCTGTGTTTGAAGGCGCAGAACTGCTTAGTAATTTTTTTTGTCTCTATACTTGGTAATCTTTTAGACATTCCATGATGGCTGTGCATATGTCTGAGCCTGGGCAGTCTGTGCTAGCCATGTAAATACCAGCCCCGTTTGAACACTGTGTATTTGCAAGAACTAGGGATGTCTGTGTGAACTTTTCAACAAGCAACAGATTAGCACAGTTTTATCATAGGTTTATAATCTGGTTTGTGACAAAACTGGGGGCAGTGCAAATAGTGAAGTCCTGAGAGCAAATACAAAATGGGGGGGGGGGGCTCTTCATATACACTGAAATGGA
>JAOXXN010000446.1:111426349-111439506 GCA_026770055.1 Myrmophylax atrothorax | reverse complement strand
CATCCATCCCCGCCGGTGCCCCCATCCCCGCCGGTGTCCGTGCCCGGCAGCCCCGCAGCGCTCGGCCCAGGTGAGGGGGCTCGGACGTGTTTCCAGCCCCCGGCTCACTGAGGTGATGGTGATTCTGTGCCCTGTAGTTGCTGTGCAAACCCGGAGCTTGGGGAAATCGAGCTGGTTTTCTGCGGGCGAAGTTTGCAAAGTGTTCTGTCTGTAAATAGACAGGCTTTTCTTGGTCTCGGCTTCTCACCGCGGCATGTCGTAACTCAGAAAATAAAATGTGGCTGAGATACGTGATTCGGTTCCCTAAACATCAAGGTACCATTTTGAATACGGTCAGTGGTTTTCGCAGCAGTGGAGGCTTTGACATCTGTCACACTGCAGAACCTGAAAGGAGATGGTGCCTGCGATCTTTAAGTTATTCTCGCAGCGGTTCTCTTAAACGTTGGTAGGAAACTCATCTAAAACACTGGAATGAGGAGTCACAAGGCGCTTGCCCTTGCGCCCGGGCTGCCCTGTCCTGTGCATCGCTCTTTTGGGGGCATGATGTGTTTTAAACTCGCCTTCTGTTCGTGCCTATGGTGGCAGCAGCTCCCGCGGACACAGAGCGTGTGGAGCAGAGCGTGGTGCGACATCAGCGGTACATGCAATGCAGCTTTCCAGAGTTTTAAATTGTTCCTCTGAAATTTGCTTGCAACAAACACCTGCATCTGCTGATGCGACGGGAACGTTTAGAACTAATAAGCACTTGGAACTAACTGGATGAATAGCTGCCTGGGCTTCATTCTTCTGCCAAACCTGGTTCTTTTTTGTTTCCTCGTCTCTCCACCCTACCTCCCCGGTTTGGTTTGTTTGTGTTTTTTCATTCTGACGAAGCTGGGAGGGGCGTTCGCACCGCCGTTCCTCTGGGTGTTTAGCGAAACCCTGCTTCAGGCTCCGTATGATGTGAGGAGAATTGCATGATCCCTGCAAACATGGATTTAGGCTGCTCTGTGCTCTCTCGAACAGAAATTTTTTGTCAGATTAGCCTCCTAACTCAGATGCCTAAATTAGATCAAGTGAATGTGCTTATCTTTTTAATTACTATCCTAAGAGAATTGCATTTACTTTTTTCTCCTCCATCTGTACAAGAACTGGGGTACTGGACCTGTCCCTGGCTGAGTTGTGGCTTTCACTGTAATAGAAACAAGGATCATGTTCCTGTAGGGGTAACAATAACAAAAATGGGGTGTCTGTGGCTTGTTTGTGCTAATCATAAAAATAATGGGGTTATTGAACATAGGTGCAGATTGAAGCACCAAAACTTTATGGCTGCTTGTTTTTAACCATTCTTGTAGACAGAATGAGGTGTGTCAAGGGCCCCCAAAAATGACAGAGCTTGGTCTTGCAGTGACATTAGCCAGTGTTATTTACAGCACCCAGACTATGATTTTTTCCATATATGTATGTGCAACTGCTCTATTTCCTTGTTTTCAAGTTATTTTGACTTTCAGAAGCTGCTTTCAGTTCACTGTAATGCCATATCTTTTGGCAAATAATACTAGATGATGGATCCTGCTATATTTTTAAGTTTTGGGTTAGACACAGCCTTTCTGTGACAATTGTGAGAGCAATAGTTTGCTGACTGGTGCTGCTTTTAGACTGGAGAGGTCATGTCATGTATCTGAATGATGTAGGAAAGTCAGTGACTTTTCTTGAGCTTTTTTGTCTTAGGTGACTATTAGTGATTATAAAGATAACAAAGATAAACTAATTAGTTATTTTTTTCTTTTATGACTGATCTGTTCCAACCACCTTGCCAATAGAACAGTTAACCCAAAGTGTAATTTGAAGTTCAGAGGTTGATCCTAGGTATGGGGTGAATAGGGTAGTTACTGTATTCCTTTTACCTTTAAAAACATTATCACCCTTTAATTTTACCTTTTAAAATTGCATTGCCCTTGTGTACAGTGGTTGGTGATAGATGACACAACAGTCTGTTCTGGGGGAATGCACTCTTGTTAGAGTGCCTGGTCAGGTTTTTGGAAGTGCTAAGCAGCTGTTCTAAGTGATCCTGAAATTTTCAAGTCCTTAGTTGCAAATAGTGCAGGTACTTGAATTACCTCTGGAAATGGTGCTTTTGAATCCTGATCTATATAGAACTGGGAGGCTTATCTCTATGTTCAAGTTGCTTCCAGTGACAGACCAGTTTAAGCTGAAATTTTAAGCCAGCTGTGAGCAGTGCCACTGGTGAGACCTTGTTTTCTGTGGCATTGTCTGCCCATATTTAATCAGATGTGAGTTTGTGTTGAGTTTTTTTTTCTCATGGGTAGTGTATTTAGAGCAGCTTTTAGCCATGTGGATTCTCTGGCGTCTAATATTGGTACTCAAACACACAGCAATCTTTCTCTTCGTTGAGGGCACTAAATTTGGTTGTGTCTTCTCTGTCTGGTTGCCAGTTTCCATGAATCTTGTAGGCGCTTCAGGTCTTTGCAAAGTACACCCCTCTGCTGGGCTGGGTTCATGTTGGATGATGGGATTCATCAAAGTACATGTTAACTACTCATCTTTCATACCCCTAGAAAGCCAAGCTAAGAATTTGAGCATCCTGGTTGCTTGGTTACTGTAATGTTACTGCTTTCATTAATTCATTTGTTTATCAGGATGGTTGGTTGGGTTGGGTTTTTTAATTCTCAGGTTTATTTAAGGATAAGTCTCTAGAAAACAAGATAGGGGATTTTATTTCATGAGTTGTTTTTACTTTCATGCATATGTTGTTGTGTTGCAAGATGATACCGAGACTGTAGTAACTTGTTTTTCTGGTATTGTTGTGCCATTAGCACCAAATGTTCTAAAGGTGAGGATTAGGTCACATAAAAATTATGAAGTAAAAATGGAGCTGATGAAATGTCATTTTTCTTCAAATTTGGAACATTTAGAACTTTGTCAGCGTAGAAAAGCAGCCTGGCCAGGTTAGTTACTTGGATCCTAGAGTCAGAATAATGGATTGAGCATTAATATATAGATGAGCACAGCGTTGTGTAACTCTTATTTTCAGAACAACACATGAAATTCAAATGATGTAACGTGATGACAGTAGGAGTACAAAGCATTGGAATTACCTAATAGAGGATTAGTACCTGAGAACTATTTTTAAACATTTTGGCAGTTACAGATAGTTGAAAAGACGTGTTTGATCCAGAAAAGTCACAGCTTCTTTGGAACAGCGATTCTGAGAGCAGCCAGTTTGACTTGAGACATTTTGCTATGGGATGTTGTTGCTTCAGCTTCAGAAGTAGCAGTTAATAATCCTGAGCTGGCCCTTGTAGTGAAGATGTTCAAGGCTGATGCAAGTGGAGCTTGTGAAATGCTGTGGCTCCAGTCATGAGCGATATCTGCAGTTAGTGATTCAGCAGCATACACATAAAGTAGGGCCAGAACAGGAAATGGGAGTTAACTCTTCTTTGTTTCTAAAAATATTACAATTGGAATGTGAAAAAAATGAGCTATTATAGCTATATTAATAAATATATGTAAAAATCAGAGCTGATTTAAGTCATGCTTTTAGTCTTAGCTTTCAAAGGTGAAGAATTGTACTAGTCAGAATCTAAAACTCTTACTTTTTCCTTTCAACTCTCATGAGCTTCTTAAGGTAGGAAAAGTCTCTTTTTAACTGAGATACTTTTGTCCCTCAAGACATTACGTGATTTTGAGATGTGTGTCTAGCACAGGTGATAACTGATTCCCTAAGTTCATTAAATTCATTTGTGATGGTTAGAACATTATTGCTGTATGCTGTAGAGCTCAGTGGTAAAGGTTTAAGAGAACGAATTTCAACTGGATGCTTTGAAGGACTGTTCTTGGTAATAGAGTGTGGATGAGACTTGTGGGTGGGAGTGGGGCCAGGAGCAGGAGGCTTCAGCTGGGGCAGGTCAGAGGAGCTGTGGCCACACTGTCCATGTCCTGGGTCAAGCTAAGGACCAGCATGCTGGTCCCAGAGTTCCCATGCTGGGTGGGATCTCTTGGACCTCCATTAAACCCTCTCTTTTCTATCTCAATTTGGGGAATGCATTTTTACCTATCTGAAATAATGCTACCTAGTTATTTTTTCCTGTTTTGACTGCCTTATGCTGATCTTCACTTTTTCTCCCATGAGGTTTCCCTGTTTTTTGATTCATCCCAGATAAATACCATTGCTTTGCCTTAAAGGCCTCTTGGGGCCTTTCTCCTCTCTGCTTGTCATCTCATTTAGTTTTGAGAAGTTAAGTGTATAATGGTTTTGTGCACCTGCCCAGCTTGAAAACATGCCTAAAATTCAGTGTCACTGAATGTTTTACCTTTATTAGTCTTACAAATAGTGAAAGATTGTTCTCTACTGAGCACAGAGACTGCCCACATATCTTTTGTTTTATGCTTAGCTTATAGCAGTCCATTAGATGTTCTGAATGTTTTGCACTGTTATCTGGGACTGAAAGCTGAGCAGCAAGTTAAGTAGCATCTCTTCCATTATAAAGAGAAGATAAGAGTTCTTCTGTTAGTTCTTTTTTTCTCTGTTAGGAGGCAGATTTTGCTTGTCCTTCTGATGGAAGGGCAGGAGTGGGCTCAAAAATTCCTCTAAGACAGCAAGATTTCAAATTAATAAACTTAAAAGTAATATGCTCTGAATGTTTCCAGTCATGGTTGAAATAAGAAAATGAAGAGAAAATGCATCAAATAGTTGTGTCCTGCATGTACCCACATTGATAAATTAGGAGTTGCAATGTGGAAGTTGAGAACTACAGGTTTCAAGGTGTGTGGATCTCACCAAACGGCATTTTAGGGCTCTTGTACAATGCTTGCAAATAATTAGGTGTGAGAATTGGTGTGTCTCAAAACAGAATCTATTAAAAATGGCATATGGAGTGGAGAGTCATGTAAATTAAAAAGTAGGAAGCAAAAAAAGACGAGAGTGTATTTTAAGTTACCACCCATTGAAGAGAAAGTGTATCTCACTCAACTCGCTGAAAAGGTTACCTTGTGCAGCCTCCAGCTCAGAGCCTTAAGAAAACCCCCACTTTTAAATAGTCTACCCACTGCTTTTTGCTATTTTTCTTTCCCATTTTAGGCAAAGCAAGCAGAGCGAGTGGTGTCTGTTTGTGTCTGGCATCAGGTTAGTGAATATATTCTTCCAGGGCGTGACAGAGCTGGGTTCAATTCCCATCTTTTCCTGAGGAAGTTAATGTACGTGTCTCCTGGGAGAAGGGCCAGGGATTTAAATAGTGAGCTTCCTGAAGTGGGATTCTCATTCCCTCCTTCAGAATAATGTCATTTTTGCAAAGAAAAATCAAAGCTGGGCAGGCATGGGCAGAGAGAGAGGGGCCTGCGGATCTCTGTCTTAATGGTAAGGAATTTCACATAGGAGGCTGAAGTCCTGAGTTAACATTACTATTCCAAACACTGTTCATGAGTTTCCTTGAATGATTGTGCAATAAAATGGGGGAAAACCTTCTCCTGTGAGGAAGGAAAGATCAGCTTTAATCTCCAGAGACAGAGGAGAGAGCTGAACTGTGTCTTGATACTTTGAATGGGTGCTTTCACAGCTGAGCAGCTGTGTAAGAAACAGAGTAAAGCCAGCGATACTGACCACACAATTCTGTTTTTTGAACAGAAATAGAGATTCCTGTATTTTGCATGTCAGTATGTTCAGAAAGCCTGTTAGTTGGGCAAGGTGGGCAGAAGGATATTTGTCAGAAAAATACTTTTTGTGTTCTGTCCGGGTCACTGTTGGGAAGGAAGTTGCTCTTTCACACTCAGCAAGGAGGGGACTTCATACCGTAGGGTTAAGAAGTAAAATTTAACCCCCTTTTTTTTCTTTCTTGAAATGCCCAAGTACTAGCTAAGGCTTGCAGCACTGTTACCCACAGTAGCAGCAGGAACAGCCAGTGAAGTGCTGCCCAGAATCGACTTCTCCATTTTGTCACTGATGTAATTCATTTGTTATCAGAGTGGGTGGACTTTGTGAAGTTGGCCACAGTGCATTTTGAAAAGGCCATGTCACTGTGTATAACTTCACTGTAAAAAGGAGATAAATGCTTGGCCTGACAAAATGTTCTGGTGTTTTTGTTTTTGTTTTTTTTTAATTGGTAAACTTTCCTACCAATACGTCTTGAACAACAAGAAATTCTATTCTGTGCTGGTTCATAATGCCTTACTAATATCTATTATTTTCTCGTCTTCAAGAGAGTAATCCAAAAATAGCAGGGAACAGCTACATGGGCTATTACAGTCACTGTTTGCTCTGCAAATATAACGAGTTGTCTTTGTGTTGTGCAAATCTACAGGTGTTGTAAGGAGTAAGTTGGTCAACTCGTGGTGCAGTCTCTGTCTTTGCTAATTGGTTCTTGCAGCAAAAATCTGCAATATATCTTCTTCCTCCACTTGAGAAGAGGAAAAGAGTAGTTAGTAGTGTGTCCACACATGCTGCTTCTATGGTATTTGCTTTCTTCCAGACAGCCTGGTGCACCAGACCTTCATTCCTACTAAAACTATGTGGCTGTGGTTTTTCTGAGAAATATTTTGAAAAAAATTGATGCAAGTATAAATATTAACAAAGATTGTGGTAAGGCTGTTCTTCATAAAATGTCGATATGCCCATGATGGGACAAAAGCCTTTTTTTCCCCTTTCTCCTGTAGTCTGCCCAGCTCTCTCTAATGTTTTCTAATGCCTTCAAGATAGTCCTAAGGTCCACCCTGCTTCTTGCCATCTCCTCATTTGTTTTCTCAATTTGTATCAACTATAATGAACACTGAGAGAGGGAACAGAAGTTGCAGTTTGGCGGGTCAGTTTGTGAAAACAATTAGTGCTTTAAACATTGGGACTAGTCAGATGGTTTGTTTACAAGAACTTGCTGTTCTGCTGTTTAAATGTAAGATCCAAGTTTTCCTGTTTTCACCCTAAATGGCAGCAGGACTTAATGTCATCTATGGTGTTCACAGGGATGTTTGATCCTGTTGTTTCAACACGGATTTTGTGCTGTGGCTGCCACAGTTTCTTATGACTGAGTTCACCAAGCACCTATCCTTCCTAAAACCTTTATGCAAACCCAAATAATTTTCTGTGAGATATTCTGGTGGTGATGGCCATGATTTAATCTGTATCATCTGTTTGTGATACAGGTTATAGTATTTTCTTGAATTTTATTTTTTCTTTCAGTGAACATTTTTATATGGTATTGGCTTTCTCTGTAGTATTGTGTAATAAGGTTCTTTGGAAATTATGAGCTTTCACCTCCATTAATGATTAGAAATTATCAGAATCATTATAAAAACCCACAAGTTTAAGTATTTTGATGAGATTTTCCTTGCTAAATAAATGGTTCACATTTGTGTTCCAAAGGTGCAAGGTGCTATTACAGATCTTTATGGATGATGACTTGGCCAACTTTATTTGGAGTTTTTGAAAATTAAGCTGTTTTAACTTCGATATATGCATAATCTCTAAGCCTTTGGGATATGCTGTGGAAACATAAAAACATATTCTGTGAAAAAAGAATACTTGTTGAGGGCAAGCTCCATTCTTTGGGTAGGATTGTTCTCACAGACTTTTGAAAAATTTGTGTAGACTTCAAGTTTACTGGATGTTTCCTCCTCCTCAAAAAAACATGAATGAGGGGAAATTATGTTGCAGCAATACTTGTACTTCTCCTTTTTTTTGCCTGTCAGTACAACTTCAGAATCTGTCATCACAGCAACATGTGTCCTTGGTGCAATCCCAGTGTCCAGATGAAATGGGTCTGTGCAAAGGGGTAGAATGGGATCTCAGTGCTGGTGAGATATGAAATCCTGTAAAAAGCTCATTTATAGTTTTTGGTTGCTTCTGTAAGGTCGTAGTTTTCAGTATTTGTGAGGGTTAATGTACGAGGGGTTTTGTGCCCTTCATATTTATTTAAAACATGACAGGATCTGCATATGGACATAATAGTGAGATGACAGAGACAAATCATGATTTAATCACATCCCTTTGTTGTCATGTACTCTCAGTACAGACCCACTGGGCAGTGTCCTCTTGTTTTTGGACCTAAGATTGGTACATCTACGTGGCAATGCCCAGTGCAGACTTACCAGGCTGGGTCAACCCAAGCCTGGGAAACTTGGGGAATTTTCAAGTATGCTGAAAAATCCTGTGTTGAGAATTTTGTCTGGGATGTTCAATATTTTTGAGAGTGTTGCACTGGAACGGAGTGTCAAAGAATGTGGCATTTGAACATCTGATCCTTCTTTTCAGAGGAGGATAACTTGGGAGTGCTGTGTTCAGTGTCTGACTACAGCTTCTAATTCTGCTTGACATGAGCTATGAAACTTCTGTTACCACAGAATCATAGAATTGTTTGGTTTGGGAGGGACCTTTAAAGATCATCTTGTTTCAACTCCCCTGCCATGGGCAGGGACACCTTCCACTAGACCAGGTTGCTCAGAGCCACATCCAACCTGGTCTTGAGCTCTTCCAGGGATGGGGCATCCACAACTTCGATGGGCAACCTGTGCCAGGGCCTCACCACCCTCACAGTAAAGACTTTTTTTGTATCCAAGAGATTACTCTGTGTGATGAAAACGAACCAGGGACACGTGTGCTCCATAGATACAGACCTTTCATAAACAGGAAGGACCCTCACCAAGCTAAAGTGAGGTCAAAGCCCTCAAAATTTCTCAGTTGAAGTTGATTTTAAAATATGGTATAGTTGAGTCCCCAGGGACATCAGAATGAGGGAGAGGAGATTTCCACGTTTTGTGTGCATGAAGTTGCCTGGATTCCTTTTCCCACTCCTGTGGTCAGCAGTTGAGGGTTTTGAAAAATCAGTCTGCATGAGTTATTTCAGCAAAAACAATCTGACTTTCTCTATAGCTGTGAGTTTTATAAAGTATGTTAAAGTGTTCTAAGATTTGGGGCTCTAAGAGTTAATCAGTTTATTATCAGATCTGTATTGTCTGATAATTATCAGACATGTCTTGTGAGGCCTCATCTGGAGTACTGTGTGCAGTTTTGGACCTCAGAATGTCAGAAGGATATAAAAGTGACAGAATGTGTCCAAAGGAGGGAAACAAGACTAGAGGGCAAGGCTTTTGAGGAGCAGCTGAGGATACCAGCTCTGTTCAGCTTAGAGAAGAGACTGAGGAGTGATCTCATTGCTGTCTACAGTTTCCTCATGATGGGAGTGGGCAGGGAGGTGCTGGTCTCTTCTCCCAGGTGACAGGACACGAGGGAATGGCTTAAAGCTGTGTCTGGGGAGTTGAGATTGGATATGAGGAAAAAGTTCTCCACTGAGAGGGTGGTCATGCAGAAGAACAAGGTCTCCAGGGAAGGAGTCATGGCCCTAAGCCAGTTGGTGTTCATGACGTGTTTGGGCATTGCTCTTTGAGACATCATGAGTTAGAGTGTCCTGTGTGGAGCTGAAGTTGGAGTCAACGGGATATTCTGTGGTTTTGTGATTCTGTTGTGATTAGTCATTTAAAGAAGCCTAAAAGCAGACTGAAAATAAGAGAATAAAGTGAGTTGGAGGCAAGATCAGATGCATAGCCCTTGTCCCGTAAGACTGTAAATCTGGAACAAATCACATGAAGGTGGAAACCTGCTGATTCTGGGGGTGTTCTCCAGTTTCAAGTTCTCTTTTAGACCTCGTTGACAGAACAGCTTTTGCACAGAAGTGTGCTGGAGAAATGTTTAGTAACAGTGGCAGCATTTTTGGGAGGGCTATATATAGATTTCAAGTGTCTCTTGGTAGGTTGCTTGGTAGGTTCATGTCTTGGAACAGCTCCATGCTTCCTTTTTTCATCTTCCTGCAGTGTATACCTGATGTCTCTGTGAGAGATCACTTGGACTCACCAACTGTTCCATTTACCTTTTTTAAATATATGTGTGTGTGTAGCCACAGATCCCAGACACTTTTATTTTTATTGAAATGGGCCATAGATACAAACAGGTGGAACCACAATACTTTGCAGTTGTGTAATTTTTGTGATGAGATGTGCAGGAATTTTCATGGAGAGGAAGGGAGTATGGGGGATGTGATATTTCTGTACTTAGTATTAAAATCTGTAGTTTTATTGACAGGGGAAAAGGGTTGGGTTTTTTTGTTATGGGGAGAAGGTTTTGTGTCTAAAGAGGGAGTAACAAAAAAGTGGTTTTTTTTAATTAAATGTTTCATTTTTGTAGACTCACCCTGTACAATAGCTTCTCCACACAGAGCACAAGAATAATGATGGATGCATTTCAGTATTTAATTAAATTGTATCATCCAAAGCACTGCATTATCTTAGTCCTGTGTTTTTAAAGCCGTGATTTTTTAATGCTTTTCACTTAGATGTGTATTAGTGAATATTTTGCAATCCTACAGAATTATTAATATGGATACTCTTGAAAGGATACATACTAGAAAAACAAAATCCATCTTAGTACTCTGATGTTTATAATGAAAATAAATTCTTTTGAGACTGCTGAAATACTGCTTTTGAGTCTTCATACAGTAGCTCAGAAAAAGGAATAACTTCGTTGTGTTTCTCCTGGAAAACCGGCTGCTGACAGACTTTTATTGGGACAAGTCTTTTTTCGGAACACGCCGTGTCAGTGTTTTCTTTGTTAGTAGCGCGTGGAGTAGTAGAATGGGTGAATTTGAATAATAATTGTGCTTTCACTTTTCTCGGTTACGGAGCTGAGCATTGCACTTTTTTCCATGATATACATAAATATTTACCAGGGAGAGCTGGCAAAGATGTGCTGGGACCCCGAGCCAGGAGAAGGCTGTCCCCAGCCATATGTTCGGCAACTGTTCGTGGACATCGTGCAGCAGTTGCTGAGCAGTTGGTGCTGTTTTCCTTTAAGAATGTGCCACAAGGGCCAGGACTGCACTGCATACCCTATTAAAAAAGAAATAGGCACAAAAAATTCCCCCACCCCCTCCCCAGTGTAAATTCAGCTGGTTCAGCAGCAGCCCCAGCCGGGCATTGTTTGCTGTCGGAAGTGGGAGCTGAAGGGACGGACATTCCCCCGCTCCGCGGGAGCGCAGCTTTGCCCTTGTTGCATTATTAATGGCACGATGTTTTTATGTTGCAGATGGCTAAAAGCTAGCAGGGCAGATCCGGGACCATGATGGCTCAGTTTCCCACAGCTATGAATGGTGAGTAGCTCCGGTGGGTTTGCTTAGGTCGGGGTGGGAGGTTTGGCTGGTTTCTGTTTGTGTTTTTTGGTACCTGCAGCAGCGTTGTGGTCACTTTGCTGCAGATGCTTCCCGTAGCCCAGCCTGTGCTGTGAGCCCGGGAGAGGCACAGCAAAGGCATCACTGCAGTGTCATTTGGAGTACGGATACGCCTGGAGTGCCTGGGAGTCTCGGGTCATTTAAAGGGTTGAGGAATGTGTGAGTCGTAGTGCGAACGCTGCCTGACGTCAGGTGGGGAATATGTTAAGTAATAGTTGATTAAACTTGCATACCTTTTTTGTTACGTAATTCAACACAAAACGTGTTCCATTATAATTCATTATGCTATTTATTTTAGACAAAATATTTTAATTTATCCAGCAGTTTGTGACACTGATGAAAATGACCGGTCCTTCTCAATAAAAAAAAAAAAAAAGTTAAGAATTTGCCTCTTCATGTTGTGCCCCTTTATAAATAGAAACTTTTGGATTTGTTTCTTGGTGATTTCCTTTCAAACGCACATGAGAGTTGGAACCTTACAATTGTTTGTGTGTGTGTATGGGACGGAACTCTTGATTTCTATAGCAAGCTTATTTGTGAAATGTGCTTTGCAGAGATCAGCTGAGAGATTTGACATTTGCATGTTGTTGTTTACAGAGTTGGCCAAAATGGAAATACCAATATAGAAGTGATGTTTTGCATTGTTTTGCATGTTCAGATATTCCTGATAGGGAGTATTTCTTCTGATGAAAGTAGGGAAATAGATAGAAGAATGAGTATTGCTTAGCTCATTTGTCTGTGAAGGTTACTGCAGGACTGGGAGGTCTTTATTTAACTAATTTAGCAAATTGTCACTGCTGAGATAAATTGGGTGAGTAAGGGGAAGGTTGGTTTTTTATCAGAAGAACAACATTCAGATTTCAAATTAACTCTGTTTTACATACCTGTTTCATATCTGAAAAAAAAATTGTTTTGGTCAACACTTTTTTTCATACAGTCAGCTGCAGTTTGTTTCAGACATTGTTTCAAAGACCTAACAAAAGAAGAGAAATAAAAGGAGTCAATATATTATATAATATGGGAAAATCTAAATACCAGAGGTTTTTTCCACTGCACTGGACATAATGAAAAATCGAGGTTTTTTGTTGCCACATGCTTTTTGCTTCTCAGTGTAAAACAAACAAGCAGAAGCTCTCTTTGGGAAAGGTACAAATTTATGTTCTTGGCTGTCTCCATGGCTTATGTATGAAGAAATTATTTGTTTTGGCTTTTCACGCCTTGGTTATGTTGGAGGATTGCAAGTGTCCTGACAGCACTGGCCGTGTACATGACTGGGTCTCAGAAGCTTTAGTTTGGGAGAGTGATCCTTTCCTTGATCTGAAATCCCCTGGGCAGTACATTCTGCTGCTCTCAAAGGAAACGGTGCCAGAGGACGCTGCCTTTCCCCACTCAGAGCTTTACTGTATTGAAAGGCATAGTGACAGAGAGAGAGAGAGCACGAGTAAGAGAGACACCAGGCAATAGTTAAACTGTTGCTCCTCACAGAATAGTTGAGTAGCTTGGTGTGTAGTTCTGTAGTCATAATTCTTATCAGAATTTATTAAATTTCAAACAAGTCAGGTGGGAAAAAAGAATAGTTTTAATGTGATTTCTGAGTAAATACTGAGTAATCTTTGCTGTTGAAATTGTTCTTCTTTAACCTGTGTTCCTCTTCCTTGCTCTGCTTACCACTCTTGTAGTGGTTGCATTCAAAGTAGATCACCTGCATTTGCCACTCATTGCAGGAAACCTCTAATTATGTTGTTAGACCTCGGTAGTGACTTGAAGCGTGAGGTGAGGAATGAGGTTATGTGTGAGGCAGCTGAGCCATTACGCATTGCTGCAGCCCGGGAGCTCTGGCTGCCTCACCTTCATGTTAGCATTGACCCTTCCCTTTTGAGCCTGCTGGGGGAAATGGTGGTTTTCTCCTGGAGGAAAAAAACCACTTTTTCTTAGCAAGATACAGTATTGTAC
>JAOXXN010000446.1:111406834-111417926 GCA_026770055.1 Myrmophylax atrothorax | reverse complement strand
GCTTCTTTGTAAGAGAAGGAGAAGTTAACTAGCTTTCAAGAATAAAGCATAAATTTACCTACAATGCTTATCACAGTAATTAAACTTTTTGATAAGAAATATAAAACTCCTTCATTAAAACTTAGAAAAAAATCCTATTGAATGAATTGTCAGAAGTTCTACAGAAAATTAGTGCAAAAGGTAGCACGTCCATGTGCAGTTCAGAGGACTGTCATGTTTATACAAATTTCCTAATGTATTTTTTACATTAGTGGAGCTCTAAGAAAACTTGAAAAACAATTTTTTTTGTTTGTACATCTTCAAGTAATGTCTGTGATTTGCTTTTTTGGTTTGTTTTTTTGTTGTTGGGTTTTGTGTGTGTGTGTTTTGGTGGGGTTTTAAAAATGTTTCCCTTCCTTGGTGTGTTGTTTTATGTTTCAGTGGAGTTGGCAATAATTTAATTAAAAGGAATCTTCTGAAAGTGGATAGCCATAATGAGCTAAAAGTTCCTGTGATTTTTTTTTTAAAGTATAGAAATACTAGCCTGTTGTTATAAACTGATAGTTTAAGTGCTTTGGAATAGCGAAGTGTGCTGTAGAGTTCAGAAAAAAATGGATTTATACTGTTAGTGTGGATTAGACTGTTATATATCTCTAAATTGTTTTAGGGATTATACTCTTCTAAAAGCAAGGATTATGTTTCCACATTGAGATCATTGCATAGCACAGAAATTTTAATGTTTTCTTCTATGAATTTTGTGTATCCAAGTGGGGAGGTGCCAGTGGTGATGCCATCAGGCAGAATTGTGCATCATGTCTTGTAGGAGTAGGTGGATAGTTCAAATGAGCCCAATATTTGATTTTAGTGAACTGTTGTATATCAAAATACCTGGAAATCCTGTGCATTATGAATTGCACCCTAAAATACAGTGTGGCTGCTGCTTTGTCCACATTTCTGTAAGTGTGCTCTTCAATTAAGCAAACATTTATTGGCCAAATCTGTGTAGCTCTGCCCTTGCCTGACGCTGTTTAACAGCCTGTCTACAGATACCAGTTATTGTTGGGTAACACACCAGACATGTTTGAAAATCTTTAAAAATTCTCTTGGCATGAGTGGGCACAATTCTTGTAAGTTTAATGACAATAGAAAATTGAAGGAGAAACATGTTTCCCTGTGTTTAAGGTGCATTAGCTACAAGTGTTTCCTCTTAACTGTGTACACATTAAAAGAAGTTACTGAAGTTACAATTAAGTACAGACATACCCTTTTCTTCTGACAGTTGCTTAATATGTTGAGAACCTCTGTGAAGCATGTCTGGTAGGGCAAGTAGTCAGGGGATTAGTGTATGTATTGTGAAAGGAGATTGAATGTGGCTCCTGCCATGGCCTGGGATCATGGGAGCTGGGAATGGCAGGTGCAATACTCAGGGAAGGGGCAGGTGATGCTTTGGGGTGGACTCAAAGCCACCACATAACACATCAGCACACCTAAATAAGAAAAAATGCTGATTATTGGTCAGTATTTTTCTCCTGTCTTTTTTGCAATGAACAACAATGAAGGAGGGAAGCAAATATTGAAAATAGCAGTAACACTGATAAGGAATCTCAAATTCAGACTAATGGTAAAATGTTCTGTGTATTTTTAGACTCCTGCAGTGTTTACTCACCGCTGAGAAAAAATTACAAGTCTGATTCAACATCTCAGTTGGGACTGTTAAATCTAATCTGTAATAAATAATTCTATGGTAAACTTATCAACAAACACAGAAAAACTGGAATTATTAGATTTATCCCAGTACGTCCTAAGCCACACAACTCTCTGGAGGCTCCTAATGGGAGACTGTAATGCAATTACTGGTTGCATTAAGGAAAACCCCTTGTTGTACAGCTTGAGGCACGTTGCTGCATGTCTATGCTGAAATTTCCCTGACTTTAAACATAGGGATAAATATTTAGGGTCATTATGAAGCTTCATGCTAGTTTTCTGGATGGTTAAAGAGATGGTGGTATAATCACTCATCCTCGTGACTGATGTGTACAAGGAATGCTGTTTCAATTTAGGTTTACAATCTCTGTGGAGTTAATTAACTTTGTATGTCGTAGGAGTTGAGCTTTTATTAGGAAAAAAACCCAAGCAAGCCTGTAAGTGAAAAACAAACACAATTCTTTGGAGAATGTAAGAAATGTCTTATGGTTTTCCACAAGTGAAGAGTTGTCTTTGTTCTTATCACTGATACTGCTGCTCTTGCTACAGCCACCTGTTGCCTACAGGAGTACTAAGCAGTGCCAGAGGTCTTACAGAATGCTTTCAAGTCTGTTTACTTTTCTTCTAGGACCGCACTTTTTTTCTCCCCTCTTTTCTGGAGTTAACTTACTATTTTAAGTAAAAAAAAGGTGTGTGTTTCTGTCTCTGATGTTGGCAGCCCATCAAAGCAAGTTCTTTATTTTATGCAGAAGATTACCTGTCTGATGCAGCGTTGTGAAGATATTTCTGGAGCTTTCCTACCAAATGCTGTGATCCTCCAATAAACAGACCCCCGTACTCTCTCATAGAGAGGTGTCTTTTCTTTAAAGTGAACTTAAAGGAACAGAAAATGTTATTTAAATCCCCCAGCAAAGTCACTTGTTTCCAACACTAGAAAACTGTGAGTGCTAACACACTGAATTACAGAAATAACCTGTTACATGAGGGTGAGGTCAGTAGGTGTTTTGTCACCTTCAAGAAGTCTTGACAGTACATGAAAGTCATGTTGAACTTCCAATGGACTACATGGGTAGATTCCACATGTGACTTTGAACTCTTGGATGTGTTGTAAAGTTGTGGAGTGGGAAAGTAAAGGAGTTTTCACTGTTAGTTTTCTGTTTTGAAACAGGGAACCTGTGGAGACGTTTCTGGGATCAGGAGTCCAGGTTTCCTATGCTGGGTCTCGAGAACAGTTTCCAGTCCTAACTTTTATGCAGTCTTCTCTGAAAGTATCATCCTTCTCTAGGAGAGAAAGATAGTTTGACCTCTGCCTTCCAAAAGTGTTACTAATGTAGATTGTTTCTTTCATAAACAGAAAAAGCAAGTGAAGACAATAGTTACTCTGTTCTGCCGAAAGTCTCTGTGGGGAAAATCTCCCGAGTTCATAATTTCTTGAGTTTTGATTCCTTAAAATGCAGTGTAGTCAAATACGGTGTTTGCTTCATCCAGGTGAGTCTTGCTTCATGCACTAAGTTGTGAGATTGTAAAGTAACCTGTTTAGAAGACTAATGATTTTATGACATATCATCTTGTCAGAAAGATTGTGCTATTTTTCCACTCCAAAATTTTCCCAGCTGCAGCTGGGAAAATGATTTATCTCTTAAAATGTCCAGGAAATTTAAGCTAAGTCAGAAAAGTAGTAATGTACTATTTGTTTATTGTACTAAGTCTCTCATTAGAGCATGTAGTAGCAACTGTATTTTGATTTATGCAGAACTGATTCATGAAAGTTTTGTAGCTCACTGCTGCTTGGTGCCAGCTCAGAGTCTCTGGAGAGCCAAAGGTTTACCACTGCTCCATCAAGGAGATTCCTGCCAGTGGTCAGGGAGGTGTCTGTGAAGAGGAGACACCTGCACTTGGGTTTGTGATTCATGCATGACTTGCCAAGAGTAAGGACTGGGGCTGTGAGGAAGGAAGAAGAACAGCAACGTCTCTGGGCAAAATTAGTTGGATCTGGTTTATGGGCAAGATGTTTCTCAACCCTGTGACTGAAGGCATGTTAGTGCAAAAAAGTGTTGAGCTAAGCCAGATAAGTTTAGATGATACAATTTGAGTAGCAGATGTTTGTTTGACTTTTCCTGTATCTTTGCCTTCCAAGAAAAGGAGTAGTCTTCCCTTCCTCATAGTTCAGTGTGCCCAAAAGTTGGTTGTGTGTAACCCAGGCAGTGTAGTTTATTTCAGCAGTTGTGCTGAGTGTCCATTTTTACAACTTGTGGTAGTTTTGGGAAGCAGTCCCAGCATTTGTAGCACGTAGCATGTTTTGATGGTGATCACATGGGAGAACTGGGTTTCAGACTGATTTTGTCTGTGCAAGTCTTTATTTTCGTGGGTTTGGTTGTACTAGTGGCAAACCCGACAATTACTTTGGAGAATGGTGTCTTGATGTGCTTTGTGGAATTGCCAAGACCTTTTGAATCTTGTTATTCCAAGTGTTTTAGATAGACTGGTGTGGTATTTTTGCTCAGTATTTTGAGGAATGTTGCTTTCTATACACAGATTTTACTTTTCTTAATGGTATCACCAAATGGCAACATCAAAAGAGTCATGAGCACCTGATTAAGCTAAAAATAGGGGTTGTGGTGCCCTTCCCTCTTGTGTACCTTCCCTCTTGTGCTGTGCTTTTTGTCTTGCTTTTGTGGGCTAGGAGTTTGAAAAAACAGTGAATCCTTTAAATAAGAAGTGTGGGTGGGATTTGACTGCCCTAACTGGATCCCTATCAGAAGTTTTGGGGGGATTATTTTTTTATTTTAAACAAATACATTAATTGTCCAATGGTTATTAACCTGCATTCCTAAAATAAGGACCTGTTCTACTTCAGGCTGCAGGTGGCAGACACTCTCTCTTAGGTGATGTTAGAGTAAAACTTACTTTTCTTGGACTTTGTTCAGTTATAGACAAGCACCACAAATCTCATTGTCAGACTGGGAAAGCTGTGCTGACTTGAAGGTAGGCTGTTCTCTAGGTCCTAATTCCTGCCACAAATATTTATATTTATAAAATAAATATACTTTTATATATCTGCTTTTAAGTAAAAGAATCAAATTACATGGAGGGGATGTCTGCTGTGAATTTTAATTTTTACTGCATTGTTTTCTTCCATGCCTATAAAAAAGTGGCAGAGAGCATATTTATGGAATTAGTCACCAGAAAAAAGATTTTCAATCTCTGTCCTTAGGGAAAGTGAAAATCTGAAATTCTTAATTTTGAAAATAAATTTTAGCAGGTTGGATAAATTCAGTTCCCTGAAACATTCTCACAATATTCTTTTGATGATGTGTGTTTGTAGTTATCACCTTGCCATGACAGTACCTGCTTGCACTGACTCACAAGGACTGTACAAGGTTGTTTATATAATAATATTTATATAATAATGTAGTTGTAGTCAAAGTTTTTTTAAATGAAATTTATACTTGTAAGAAACTTTGGGGTTTTCAGCTTGGAGAAGAGAAGGCTCCAGGGAGACCTTTTTGTGGCTTTTCAGTACTTAAAGGGGCCCTATAGGAAAGATGGGGACAAACATTTTAGTGGGACCTGTTGTGATGGGAGAAGAGGTGATGGTTTTAAACTAAAAGATGGTAGATTTAAACTAGATGTAAAGAATAATTTTTTTATTTTCCATAAATGAAAAAAATTATCTAGTTCTCTGAAGTTGCAGCTTTAGGAGCATTTCTTCATCTTGTCCAGATAACGTCTATAAGCATAACCACATCATGCAATTTCCACTTGTATCTTAAAATTAACACTTTAAAGAGATCTAAGTGCTGCTCTAATTTTTGTCATTGGGCACAAGTTGTCCTCATTTGTGTATTGCAGCAGTACTCTCACTGCCCATTGACTTACAGGCATCTGATTTAGATTTATTTCACTTTATCATCAGGAACTATTCTAGATTTATTTATACTCATTTAATCAGAAGAGAGAAGGGGCAGGTTTTTGAGGTGCAATTTCACATGCAACCTGCAAGAAGACCCTTTAACTGAAGCCACAGTAAAAAAAAAATTGGTATATCCTCAAGAGAGGGAAGCAAAGCTCCAAATTCAAGTATGTAGAGGTTGTATTGTAATGGCCTCACACGTTTTTGTCATTCATCTCCCCAGTGAGTTTCTGATTTGTTTGGGCTCTTTTTAACCCTTTGATTTCCCGACTAAGAAGCAGGGGTAAAGAGTTAAATCTGTGCACATGCCAGGAGAGTGACAGTTTTAACAGGCCCTTCTTAAGAGGAGACATTATGTCTTTTTTTGGAATATGTCTCTGCTTATATGGATGAAGACAGATGAGAGATGATTAACATCATTACTGTGTCTATATTGGCAAGTATGTCAGCTTGCAGTCCCTTCACCTTGTTATTATTCTTTGAAAAACAGTACAAAAAGTTCTTGAAATTTTTGGGGTTTAAAGCTTTGATGTGAGGTTTATGTAGGAAAAGAGGAAGCATTTTATAGTAACTTCCTTTCAAAGTGCTGTGGGTTTTAAGGCAAGTTGTTGATATCTTGATTGTCTTTTAGTGAGCAATACAAATACCTTGACAGATTAACAGTTCTTTGGAAGTAGTAATGCTCAGGAGAAGGTAATTTTAGGATGTAATAACCCTTTAATGCTGTTTTGAGGGCTTCCATTCAGAATTTTGGCTACTTCTTGCATTCATTGATTTGAAAAATTAAATATTTGTCAAGAACTTCCTGACTAAAACTTCCTCCTATTTAAAACCCAAGCCAAATTATTTCTGACTAACTGCTTCTCCTGCAAAGGACACACACCCTGACCTTTATGCAGCAGGTTGGAGCATTTGTAAAAGTCACTCTGGTTCTGCCTGATATTATCAGCACAGCTCTGTAAACACGATTATTCTGTGTGATTTCGCTGCTCTGAGGCTGCAATATTTTATACCTTGTGAGGTATTGAAAAATGTGAAGTTGAAAAAAACAAAACAAACCCCAACCCAGAATGTCACTCCTTTGTCAGATAAACCCAACACATTTTTGTTAGCAGTCCCAATTTTGTCTTTAGAGTATTGGCAAGACCATCACAAACCTCCTTGGCAGCTGGAGCGTGTTCTCCCTATGCACGAGAACCCGAGTGACACTGAATGTCGTTTGTTTGTCGGTGAACCAGGGGAGTATTTGGTTCACACAGGGTATGGTGAGACATGTGCATCCTGCCTGGGGTTCAAACAATCAGCAGCGACAGGAAACTGCTTTGCACCAGCTTTGAAGGACGAGAGAGCTTGTTTGAAAGCCGAGGGTAAAGCGATGTGGCCGAGGGATTGTCTCAACTCCGCTTGCACATCTGGGGAGCAGGTTTGTGTTTCATAACACCCTTGCCAAACTGGTAGGGGCTGGGTGTGTCTACATCTAACTTTGTCTCTTGAGAAGCCGGGCTTTTATTTTCCAAGTGGCCCCCTCTATTTTTCAAACGTTGTTCATTGGGGATTTTGTTTGTTTGTTTTCAGGAGGTCCAAACATATGGGCCATCACCTCGGAAGAGAGGGCCAAGCATGACAAGCAGTTTGATAGCCTGAAACCCACGGGAGGCTACATTACAGGTGGGTCTGAGGCTCTGCATTACACATTAACTTCTGTGTACACATACCTATCTTTGTAAAACAGTTTGAGAGCTGCATCCTATTTCTAGCCCTTTGTTGTGTGACTAATAACCATATTCTTCAGGCAAACAGCCACAGGTTATTAGTGAACTTTACAAACTCTCCTCTGAAATCTGGCACGGGAGCTCTGTTCCATTAACCCTGTCAGTCCTGCAGCTCCCAGCTGTGTGCTGTCATTCTGTCGAGTTTCAGAAACCAAAGAGTATCAGGCAAAATCCGTGCTTAGATGGGAGGCTGCCAAGGAGCACTTACAGTAGCTATTGTGGCAAGTGACACCAGAGACACCAGAAGTGGCTCTCCTCTGTCTGAGCAGTGTTAGGGAATACTGTTCTGTTAGATATCTTTGTTTCAGAGGAGGAGGCAGGGAGAGAGATGCTGACAGCTCGTCCTTGTTAGCAACTGCTTGGAATTTATTCCCCATTGGGCCTTCAGCAGGTCCTGGGCACATTTTGCACTGCCCTGCTGTCAGTTCCAGTTGTGTTCAGCTGCTGCAGCAACTGGGTCATGTTGCTGTGCACCTCAGAATTTGCAGATTTTAAGTGTAAGAATCTGCTTGTGATATCAAGAAAAGACTCAAGTTCATTGGTAAAGATGACTTAATGATTCTATGAGATTGGACGTGGCACTGAGTGCCATGATCTGGTAAATGGACTGGAGTTGGACCAAGGGTTGGACTTGATGATCTCGAGGGTCTTTTCCAACCCAATCAATTCTATGATTCCATGAATTCAAGAATTCCCTGTTCTTTGTGTGTGGGCAGACCAGCCCTGATTCCTCTTCCCTGCCCAGCTGTTTGCTAGTGCCCTGTCTAGTTGCCTCTGCTTTTCCTCTTTTGGGGCTGGAAAGAACTGAAGAGAGTGGGAAATGGTGTGTTTGGAACATGCAAATCGTGCTATGTGACAGCACTGGGAGATTGGTGTTTACCTCCAGCTGAAAAATAGGCAGGCCTGGGGATTACCTCTAGGCCACATGTGAGCTCTTACCTGCTCGTACATCTGAGGCTTCATTATTTATTTGGCAAGTGCTTGAAATAAAGGGCTGTGTATAAATATAAGGGAAGAGAGAGCTGAAAGAATAACCTGAAGTCTTAGCTTTAAGCATCTGTAATTCACCCATAGGGAATCATAAACACCAACTGTGCCTGTTCTGTTCTGTGTTTGTGTACAGCATGATCAGTACCAGTTGATGTGAAACTTGGTATGGGATTGCACAACAGTTCCCATTCCCTTCCTGAAATACTGAAATAGTGGGTGTTCTCTAACTGAACAGAATATTATTTAGAACATGGTGTTTTCCTAGTTCTTCTGGAGAGACAACACTGTCTCAAATTAGATGGGATATAGGAGAAGGAAAGAAATAGCATGCTCATCCTTTTCTATAAAAGTAATTGAAGCAGGACTAAATTTTCAGTCATTTTTACTTCTTGCATCGTTTAAACTGCTGACAACTGTTGATTTGTGACCCATTAAAGCTTTCATAGCTTATCTGAAATCACTTCTCAGAGAGAAGATTGGGGATTACAGGATACCTGGGTACCTGACAGTCACTGTCACCAGTGTTAAAAGCCGGGGGAAAAAACCCTGGAAAGCTTGGCATCCAGTGTGCTGATTCCTTTTGAAAACCTGATCCCCCGAGAGAGTGCTCAGCTCTTCTGAAAGTCTTGTGTCTCTGGTGTAAAAGGCTGTCTGTCTTTCTTGTTTGTTGTAGGTGATCAAGCACGTACCTTTTTTTTGCAGTCAGGACTACCATCTTCGGTCCTTGCTGAAATATGGTAAGGCATTCTTTACTGTTTGTTTTTGTTTTTAAAGATAGTACTTGAAGGCTGTACATCTCCTGTCTCTGGTGTGTTGTGTTGTCTCACAGAGGCTTTCAGCAGTCAAGGTAGAAATGTTATCTGAGTTGCTGTTTTAATTTTACTGAATTTAGAGGAGGAATTCAGCTCATATGCATACCAACACTTAATGAAAAAGTAGTATTTTTAAATCCTTCTTATGATATTAATTCAAATTAGATCATATTGAATGCAGCCCCTTTAAACTGTAAGTGCTTGAAACAAAAAGTGATAATAAATTGTGAATTTCATAGAGGGAAGTGTCTGTTGGACTGCCAAAATAGTCATTGTTAAGCCCGGTCTTTATATTTTAAATAATAATATGGGAAAAGAGGTTGAAAAAAATAACACTTTAAATAGGGATATGGAAAAGTATGTCAGTAATGGATTAATGAATTGCTGGAGATACCAAACTGGGTGATGTTTGAAATACTAGTAGCCCCTGAAAAATGGCAATAAGATAAAGTGTGGGGAAAATTATGTACTCCTAAACTGGGAGTGGAGAATACTCTGAAAGCAGAAGAAAAGAAAAAAAATCTAAAGCCAAAGAAAAGGTTACTAGAAGAGCAGTTGTAATACCCTGTGAGATACCAACCAATGCTGTAATAGAAATGGGAAAAGTGCTGTTCCTTGCCGGATACACATGGTGATTGCAACACTTGCAACAGACGTTTTCTTCTTTGTAACTCCTTGATCTTCACCAGAATCCCATGTTCATTTTGGGGTACTTGGTTGTTACCAAGACATAACGTGCTAAAAACGTTGTTGAAGTTCATAGAACAACTCACTTGCGAAAGACTATTAGAAACTTAACAAAATGCACGTTAGTTTTTTCTTCAGGCACATATGATCGTTAAGGATAGAAAAGACTTTTAAGGTCAGCAGGTTCAACCATCAACCCAGCACCACCATCATGTTCACCACTAAACCAGACATTTAAATGCCTAGAAAAGAAGACAAGGAAATTTTTCTGCATGGCTTTGGTGTTTTCCACGGAATAATAGCAGAGTAAAAGTAGCTTAACATTTTCTGATTTTTTTTCCTTCCTAGTTTTATTTATATTCCTGAGCTTGGTCCTTGCATGCTTAAGTGTTAATAATATTTCATGTTATCTGTCTGACCAGAAATGTTGTGGTTATGTATGCACTATTGCATATATTTCCTGTTGTATTTAAGCTTATTTGGAAAAGTGTCAAAGGAAGACTTTGGATATCAGGCTTACGAAACCTCACAGCACTGTTTGTGAATTAATGAAGTTTTCATAGGGATATATGAAAGTGCCTTCAGCAGGTTTCTGCATCCTGTTGGCACAATCTTGCATTAATTCCTTACATTACCAGACATTAATTTAAAATAATTATTCTGGCTAGTAGCATAGAAAAAAAGCATAGCAGAGGCTTGCAGTGAAGGCAACAAGTGTATCCGCTGGGCAGGGGACTTCTGCTTTTCCAAATGTTTTCCTACTTCCTCAGGAATTAAGTATTTAAAACTGAACGCTGCAGAAGACTACAAAGTGGGTAGTCAAACTTCTGAGGTGATGAATGTTGCCAAAACTAGAATATCTACAAATGGTCACAGTAAATTTCTTGTTTTCTTCTATGAAACCAGTAAACAAGTCTGATAGAAAAGCTTCCAGTTAATTAAAGAAGTTAAATTCACATTTCTTCTTGTGGGCTTTTCTAATTTTCTTTTATTTTGTTTCTAAGGACACTATCGGACCTGAACAAGGATGGAAAAATGGATCAACAGGAGTTCTCTATAGCCATGAAACTCATCAAGCTGACACTGCAGGGACAGCACTTGCCTGCAGTTCTCCCTCCTGTCATGAAACAAGCTCCAGTGTTTTCGCCATTAATGTCATCTCGCTTTGGTACTTATGAATATATAATTACTTAGTGTTCAGAGGTGTAAAAAAACACAGTTAATTGCAGCCAAAT
>JAOXXN010000446.1:111384371-111398040 GCA_026770055.1 Myrmophylax atrothorax | reverse complement strand
ACCAGGTGCTGACATCATCCATGACAGACCAACCTGAGCTTGCCAAAAAGTATCCATGTTTAGTGGCATAACTGAGGTACTGTTTGAGAATGTTTTGCACAGGACAGAAATAACGACCTTTCCTTATTTCAGTGACATTTGAGGACAAAAGGAAAGCCAACTATGAGAGGGGAAATATGGAGCTGGAAAAACGCCGACAGGTCCTGCTGGAGCAGCAGCAGAGAGAGGCTGAACGAAAGGCTCAGAAAGAAAGAGAAGAACAAGAGCAGAGAGAGAGGGAACGTCAGGAACAGGAACGGAAAAGACAACTGGAAATGGAAAGGCAGCTGGAGAGACAACGAGAGCTGGAAAGGCAAAGGGAAGAAGAAAGGAGGAAAGAAATAGAAAGGCGGGAGGTTGTTTTCTTGAAATTATCTTTTAATGCTCTAAGGAATGTGTGCATTCATACAGTACCCACTTGGCAGAGCATTTGAATTCTGCCTTTGGTTCTGTCTCCTCACATGGCTATTGGCACATTGTCTGGGAGAGAGAACATCATTTGTATCTGAAAACATTGTGTCTGTTATAAATGAATTGAATGTTGGTGTGGGTTAAATATTTTCAGATACTTCTTAGGACAGATGAGACTTTCTTGGATTTTTGCAAAGATTTGTATTCCAAACAAGGTTGTACTGAATTCATAATTGATAACATTTTGACAACTGAACTTCAGACAAATTTGCTACTGCTTGGTGTCTCAGCAACACATCAGACTTGCCTATTTCATGTAGTTCCGTGAAACACTCAGAGGAGGTTACAAGCAGTATCCGTCAGTGTGCTGGGTTTTGGGCAGTATTCCAAGGTGTATAGACTTCCTGAATTATGTAGCTTTTCTTCATCCAGAGTTGGGAACATGACATGAAGAGTCTTACAGGATCACTTCTTCCCTTCTTTGATGCTGAAGTGTATAAGAGCACTTTACAAAAGACATTATGTTGCATTGCTGTTACACTGTTTAGAAGTAGAGCACATTATGTTAAATTACGGTCTCTTGAGTTCTGCATCTCTGTTGTAATTTAAGGTAATGTAACTTTCCTACAGGCAGCAAAGCAAGAACTTGAGCGCCAGCGACGATTGGAGTGGGAGAGGATTCGTCGCCAAGAACTTCTTAATCAGCGTAACAGGGAACAAGAAGAAATTGTCAAGCTGACCTCTAAAAAGAAAAGCCTTAATCTTGAATTAGAAGCTCTGGTAAGACAGGAGTTTCACTGCATGTGTAGAAATACAGTATTTTAAACTATGCAAATCTTAATATCTGCATGAATGGCCCACTAGGAGTTTCACTGTGTTCTGGATGAGGAATCTAAAGCAGGTATTTTGGGTTGTTTCAAAGAATTTATTGTGAGCTGAACTGCCCACAGATTCAGTGAAGTGATTTTTGTCCTGTGTGGTATAATCTGTCTTTGGTTTCTTTCTAGACGGACAAACATCAGCAAATCTCAGGCAGATTGCAAGATATTCGTAGCAAAAAGCAAATTAGAAAAACTGAACTGGAGGCTTTAGATAGGAAATATGACCAAGGAATCATGGAAGTCAAGCAACTGCAACAACAGCTTGAGGTACGTAACTTTCTGTTAAACCTGTTTTCCTTTACTGTATTCTGTGTTTCCATAATGCTGTTGATAATGCATCTCCCTAGGGAGGAACAGGGAATCAGTTGATTAGAGTGGAGAGAGGAAATAGGCAAGGCTGCCAGCATTGCAGAGGATTTTAGCTTATATGTGGTATTAAAGAAATTATTGTATGTACTACAACGAACTGATAGTTAAAGGAGAACAGTTGTCAAAACCTGAGCTGTTCTTTTGTGAACTGATAATAGTGACTTGTCCTTAGTTATGAATTCTTTTATGGCTCCAGACTCAATTTTTATGAAGAGTGTTGTCCTGTATTCAGAACAAGTTAATCTTTAGGTTGAATTACCTTGCTGCTCTTTTTTTCTTTTTTTATTGGCTTGGATAACAGGAGGTGAATTATTTCAAATGAGTTGACTACCATAAAGCATTTTATTAATGCTCTTGCATATCAGGGAAATGTCTTTTCATGTTGTTACTGTTTTATATTAGGCTTGGAGCAGTCAACTTAAATGGCCTCATGTTAATATTTATACTTTTAGCGTGCTTGTTAGATTTTTTTCCAGCTGTGTTAATATTTTTGGGTCAAAAGCTTTCAATTTTAATACTACTTCTATTAGGAATATAGAGGTAATTTTTTTCCTTTACTCCATAATGATAACTTGCGTCTATGTTTGATTGAGTTGAGCTTATGTTTGAAAATTCATCCATTTTTACTTGCTGATTTATAAACAATATTAAAATTTTGTCATATTCCCTTCAATATCTACAGGATTATCAGAATAAACTAATCTATTTGGTTCCTGAAAAGCAGTTGTTAAGTGAAAGGATTAAAAATGCTCAACTTGAAAACACTCAGAGTAAGTGCCTGCAAGTGAATTCTCTTCTGTTTGCGTTGCTGACTCTTCAACACTTGTTAACAAGGCTGAAGGATACAGAGGGGTTAAACACATCCTGCACTTTTGTATCCTTTCAGTTAGTGCCATTGTTTTATCTGCATTCCATTATTTCCTGCGTATTCCAAAAAAGGGGCAAACAAACACATTTTTGCAAGAAAGCACAGATTTTGCTTGAAACTTTATTTATGCAGACTGTGTGGCCCACAGATATTATTCTTCTTTTTTTTGGTAGTGTAAACTCAAGGGAGTTCATTTATGTTAAGTTTACACTGGTCTTTACATCAAATCACACTGAAAGTCACTGTCAAGAGAAGCTTGCTGTGAATTGCTCTGATACTAAAAAAACCAATGTGCAAATTATTTTGTATGTATTCCATGTCATGCCTGTATGTCTCAGTTTAGTGTTGGGGCCATCTCTTTTTTGTGCTGTATATGAATATAAAATTAAATCAGGGAATTTTTGTGAGGAAAGAGTATGGGAATGTGTGTATACTAGGAAAATAATACAATAATCAGTGAAAAGAGAAATCCTTGTAAAATTGCTTGGCTTTCCTTATGCAGCTACAGGAGTCAATTCAGTGCACAAGAAGTCCCTAGAAAAAGAAGAATTATGCCAAAGACTTAAGGAACAACTGGATGCCCTTGAGAAGGAAACCGCTTCTAAACTTGCTGAAATGGATGAATTTAACAGTCAGCTTAAGGTATGTGTGTTATCTAAATAGCTTATACCTGTAGGCACTGTATTTTATTTCTTCATCCAGTCGTAAAGATTGGTGCCACTTCCACCAGGCTTCCAGAAAAGGTCTTCCAAACCTCCAGTGTCAAATAAGAACTACCAAAAGTCTTGGAGTAAATAATACATTGAAAATTCACCTAAACCTCTTGGTAATGTACTAAAATACAAATCTCTTGCTAATCATTGCTTTGCATGACTCAGCTGTTGCTCACTCTCACCTGTTGCATTCTAGAATTCTTGTTGACTTAAAGTTTTTCAGGCCCTTGCAAATTCTGTTCTTACAGTGTGAGGTTCTATTGGCTACTATTTTTGAATTGTGCACTGAACATTTGTCTTTTGTTGGAAGGAGCACATATTTTCACAGTACACTGTACAAGATCCTGGTAGCAGACTTAGGTATTATCCAAAGAGTAGGCCTATAGGCCACTTATTTGTGTAGCAGTTAAGAAATATTGAACACTGTCCCTAAAAGCATTCTTGTTTCAGAGGCAACTCTTGCCTTGTCTGACAACTCAGGCAGCTCTCACAGGGTGGCATCCCCTTAACTTTTATTTACCAGCTTGCTCTTAGTGGCTCTGATGGGAACTTTCCCCCTAAGTAATGAATTGATGGTGGGTCTCACTCTGCATTCTCCCAATTAAAAAAACCCCATTCAAATATATAAACACTTAAGGAATTTCTTTATTTTTAGGAATGGTTTCACAGAGTGCATTTTCAGTTACTTGTTTATTGCATGGCTTGCTGTGTTCAGTGGCGGCATCCACAATTCAGTCTTCCCTAAAATATGTTTTTCAAAATACAGTGCAAAGATTAATTGGCTTTTTATCTACCTTATCTTACAGTGTGAGAATATGGATGATTCTGTTCTTCAGTGCCTTTTGTCTCTGCTAAGCTGTCTCAACAACCTCTTCCTCTTACTTAAGGTTATTTTCTAATCTTTGGCTTTTTTGGTTTTTTAATTATTTCGCAATTTTTCTCTGCTTACCCTTTCTGTTTAGTATTACAATTTCTATTAAATATGTTTTTCTAAAAGAAAATTGATAGGCTGTTTTTCTTTCTGCTAGCTTTTACATCCTCTTAAATACTTAACATTTTCCTATCTGCTTAGAAATCCAAACTGCAAAATACTGATTCTTTTATTTCTTAATAAAGTGTTCACTAAGTTGTTTTACCCAGATATTTTTCTTCTTAGTTAAAGTAACGTCAACAAAATAATACTGTCTCAGATGGAAACAGTGTCCTCTCCCACTTTTCCATCTCTTGCTCTCTCCCTGTATCCATGCATCTTAGGCTATGAGTCAGGTATATGAATTCTTGTCCAAGTTTGAAAGTCTAGAAATAGCATCAGTATGCAGACATATGACATGGCAAACACAATGCTGTTAAACCTCCAGATTAACCCAGTACTAAAACCTACTTGCTGTCTTTCCTCAACACTGCTTTTGTCTGCTGGGGTCAGAAATCTAACTTTTAGAATAATTTATGAGGAGATAAAAGTCAGAATTACTGAACTCAGCTTTTCATTTTGCATTAGGGTTTTTCTGTCCTTAAATCAGAGATATGAGAGTTTTTATAATTCAAACTTGCTTCTGAGGCAACCCTGAATTTCTATACAAAATGAGAGGAAAAAGTATTCTCTGCTGAATGTGTTAGGGAGGAAATTGTAGTCAATTGCTTGATTTAGTTTGTTGCTGCAGAGACTTTCACTGGAACAGCAATCTTGTTATCTTGCCTTTGTCATACAAATTACACAGTATCTCTTAGGCAGCATGATTATTGATAGGGGTGCATATTGTGGTGGGAATGGAACAAGCTTGATTGCTTTATTTGCATTTATGAGATCAGACATGAAGAGTCAGGGTTTTCCTGTTGAATTGCTCAATGTGTATCAATAAGATTGCTAAGAAAAAACACTAGCATCTTACAGATGTTTTATAACATGGGGAAGTACAATCTAAAGTAATTGTACTATTGTTGATTTTTGTTCTTCTGTAAATTTAATTACTCCGAAGATTCAAGCAGATTTTTTTGCTCTGAAAAAAAGTTGTTACCAGAGGGAAGTGGAGTAGGAATTGAAGGTTATGTTCAAAAGAAAAAGACTAAAATTGCGACGTTTACAACCACAGGAGAACTCCAGTCAGAGTTAGTGCCTTTAAGCTGTGGCTTCCCACTGTGGTAAGCCTGCTGGGTAGTTGATAAAGTTTTTCTGATGTAAATATGGGACTGATCCTTCAGAAAGCATCACAAAGGCAAGCACCCCACTGCAGGGATGCACTCTCAGGTTTATGGTACTGTGTTGGTTTTCAGCTGAAATCTACCTCCTTGCAGTTATTTAAAATGTAGTTTTGCCTTCTGTGCCCTTAGATAATGCTGTGTGTGAACACTCAGTTTTGTATCTTCCCCCTCCTCTGTCATATTTGGCATTTCCAGCAGGTATCTGACTGGAAGGGCTCTTTGAAAGCCTAAATTACGTCACTGACTTTGCAACTCTGCCATCTCCTTTTATCCTTCTGTTGATTTGACTTTCTTTACAGTGACCTCCAAGGACTGTTAATAACTTAATACTACTTTGGCCATTTGTATTAAAACTTGGTTCAAAAAGCATTAAAATGCCTGGATTGCTTTTCTCAAAGATTGGCTTTGTTCCCTTTGATGTAATTCATTGTGTTCCCTCCCTAGGACCTGAGAGAAAGTTACAGCACACAGCAATTAGCCTTGGAGCAGCTCCACAGGATCAAACAGGACAAAATAAGAGAGGTAGAAAAAAGAAGAGCTGAACTCGTACAGAAGAAGCGACTGGAAGATGAGGCTGCAAGGTACCATGGCTGAATGTATCAGCATTGCAGTTTTTAAAGCAAAATAATGCTGTGGTGACTTCTAAGAAAGATAATTTATATTTTTTTTAATATAAAAATGCATCTTATTGGTTGCCTGAGAGGAAACATTTTATATGGAGTTCCAATCTGTTTTTTTTTCTAAAAAAAACCATCTTTACAATTCAGATTTGATGTATAAATAAACCAAGTAGTCAGTTGAGCTGTTAAGATTTTTAGTACCTTTAATAGATAATCCTGACACTTAAAATTCCTCACATATTCTGCTTTGTTTTGGTGGCCTACAAACATCTGACCCTTTTTATTAAAAGCACTTCTGACTGAGCAGTTACCAGTTTTTTGTCACATCTGTCCCAATAGTTGTGAGATTGATACTTCCTTAAGGAAGGGCATTGACTGCTTAATTCCTGTGTTAATCTTGAAAGCAGGATGAGTGAGCAACCTATGAGTTTTAAATTTGATTCCTTTTTTAGGAGGGAGGACAATGAGAAAATTCAATTCTATTTGAGAGGATCATCCCTTCACTTACACGTCTTGGTTTTTCTAAGCCCAGCCTTGTATCAAGCACTCAAACTTTTACTGTTCTCAGCTCTTAATTTCTCATGGTCTTGTTCCTGACTTGTTTTGTTTTCTTTTGTTTGACTGACTAAGAAACTGTAGTTTTAGTGTGACTCTATCTGTCTTAAGATTTTTTCCCCTCTCCAGTCCTTCTGCTGTCAGATACCTGTCTTGTGTTAATTTTTTGGCTGAGCACAGCTGTGTGATAGACTAACAACATCACTGCAAAGCTCCTACTAGATCTGCCATGTGCTTGGATGCACAGAAAAATGCCCATCAGAGAAGTGGATCTCCCACAGTGCATTGATGAAATGGTCTCATCTGAGCTTGGACCCTCCTCAACAACCTCCACAGAAGGTGGCCCAAAGGGTTAGGTCCTCTCTTTTCAGAAGAAAGGTCTTGACAGCTACAATACAATGGGTTTTAAGTGTGTTGAATTGGATTATCACTTGTTTAGACAGATTTCCGGATGCTGTCTGCTGAAGAGTGTGATCATGGTAGGGATATGGGTATTGAATAGATTACAACTGCTGAAGGCAAAAATTCAAGCAGCAAAGACCAGTATTCAAAGGCTGTTTCTGTGTATGTAACTGAGTGAAATCAATGTTTGGAAATCATTGTTTCCAATCAGGAGATTTGGATACTACCTTGGTGGGAAGCATAAACCCAGCTTGGTCCAATCAACAGGTCAGTTCTTGCTCATCAGGATGTAGGTTGGCAGAAGTGCTCCTGAAGGCACTGCATAAGTAAGCCCATGGCAGTGTTTCTGTACCAAGAATTCTAATCCATTTGTTATTTTTATGTGGAATATACAGGCACTCATGTGAAGACCAGGCACAGTCTTCTGTGGAAGAGCCGATTGCCTGGAGAGCAGAGTGATCAGTAACATTGGCTCAGTTTTGCTGACAAGTGCCATCAGTTAGGAGCACAATCTCATTCATTTTTATGTGAATGTGTTCTTACCTCTCTCCTGCTTTTCTTTCAGGAAGGCAAAACGGGAGAAGGAGAACCGATGGCAGGAAAATATCCGAAGGGAAGAGGAAGAGAAAAAGAAGCGATTGGAGGAAGAAAGAATGCAGGAAAAAGTCCAAGAAAAGCTGATAGCTGAAGAAGCTCTTGCTCTGGTGAGAGAAAGGGAAAACAAACAGCAGCTTCTTGCAGAGGAAGAGAAAAGTAGACAAGCCACGATCTTGAGGGAGGCAGAACAACAAAGGCAGAGGCAACTGGAAGAAGATAAAAGAAAGCAAGAACAAATAGCAAAAGAAGCTGAGGAAAGGCGTAAGCAGAACGAAGAAATAAAAAAGATAAAAGAGGCAACCAGCTCTCAAGAGGAGAAACACACTTCTAAAATAAACATGAATGAAAAGTTTGCAGATCTGTTGAAACCAACAGAGGGTAAAAGTCTTAAGCCACCCTGGAAAAATGAAGGTAATCTTGGTCTGTTAGATTTTTGCTTTAATGGCTCTTTTTTTTCTGAGTGTTATTTCAATCTTCACAGGTATTACTGTTAATATGACACTAAGGCAGGCTTAGACATTGTCTAATATTAAAAACACCCAAACCAGCAATTGTTCATGTCTATAGTTAATTGTAAAACATCCTATTGACTTAGGTTACTTTTTTCAGCTTTCAACACCTATGACTGATGTGAAATCTTCCAGTGATTGTGATCTCAGATGCTGGAAACAGTAATACTTTAGCTTTTTCCTAAGGCTTGTGGTTTTTTTCATTAAAATGATTTATTAACAGTGAAATCTAGTTTATTTCTGCATTACCCAATTCTTCATGTTAAAAAACACAAAGAACTGGCTGAAAAATACTTGCACACCTCAGATGCACCTTGTACAACATTCTCTCGTAGCAACTCAGTTGCAGACTTGGAGAACAGAGATGCAAAGAAAATAGAAATAATTATAGTTTGCTATTTTAGATTTCTAAATAAAATCTTCACATGTGCTGCTGATGGCTTATTGTTACAACAGTGGTATCTTTTCAACTTGGAAAATAACAGTAATGTTAATCGAGTCTTTATAATTTTTATTTTGTGCTTCCTTGGGCCTGCAACCACTGGTGATCTCCTTGGATACTTGCATAGTGTCTGGGGCAAGAACTATTTCCTCTTATATTCAAACCAGTTGCTTAGAATGCTGGCACTGCAACTAAGTGCTCATCTTTCATCTGTGTCAAAGTGGTAACTGGTTTTCTTGTCCTTCCAGGCAATGCAGCTGCTGTCACAGAGTTCAGGAATTCTGTTGCCTTGGTAAATTACAGAGCTTTGTATCCATTTGAAGCAAGGAACCACGATGAGATGAGCTTTAATACTGGAGATGTGATTCAGGTAAGATTTGTCATTCATGTTTGAATTGCAAAAATGACCTTGAGATGCACAAGGTCATAAGGGCCAAAAGCATTATGTTGACAAATATTTTAAGGTTTACTTTAAATTGGATTGCTGCTTTTTTTTTTCTTGACAGATGAAATTAGGATTAGTTCAGCCAGAATATTTCTCTGAATCTTATTCATCCTAAAGGTGTTGAGAATCTCTTTAAAAATAACAGTGAATGCTAAACATAAGCTTTCAAAAATTAGTAGATGATGTCATTGTTGCAGTTCATTGTCCTTGTGCAACTTGGCTTTTAAGTGTCTGCTTGAAATATGAACATAGTAAATGGAGGCATAAATTATTAACTAATGGCATTTGAATTAAAATCAAACTAGTTATTTAGCAAGTTTTGTTAGGTTGAGCTGGCAAAATGCCAACTGCCCAACACAGAGAGAGAGAATCCACCCCCCTCACCAAGGGAAGTAGAGGGAGGGAAAAAAAAACAAAGCAGGGGAAAAACCCCAAAACCTGAAAATAGCAAGCTTCTTGTATTATACAAAAGAGAGACAATTAAAAACAGAATATGATATAATACATAATTACAAATGTGAGAAAAAACAAACTAACAACAACAACAACTACCGAGTCGCCCACCCAACAACACAGACCTCCACCACTCCAGCTCACAAAAATACTCCAACAAGCTCCCCCCAAAGGATACCCGGCAAGAGACGAGAAAACCAACAACAAAAAAAGGGCACTTCCCAAACCAAACAGCTGTGAAGTGGTGAATGAGGCCCAGCTCCCCCAGCAGCAGGGATGGCAGGTCTGCTCAGCAGCCGGACATCAAGGGACCGAGACAGGCACTGCCCTCACCTCCTCTTAGCCTTGATTTTGACGTCAAAATGATATGAAATATCTCTTTGGTTGCTTAAGTCAGGTGATGTTTGTCCCCTCTAATGTACCTGTACTCTCTGGGCCTGCTGAAACTGAGGCCAAGCTGAGGCCTGGCTGAAACTAAAGCCAAAACTACCACACAAGTAGATGTGAAAGGTTCTTGTGAATTTTAATACTGTTTTCCAGTATATTGTTAACATAGACTTCTGCCTCTCCTGGTCTAGTGGAAGGTGTCCCTGCCCATGGCAGAGGGATTGGAACCAGATGATCTTTAAGGTCCCTTCCAACCCAGACCTTCATGATTCTGTGGTTCTCTTCCTGACTGGTCCTTTATAAATCCTCCCTCAGGCAGATAATATAGTAGTTTATTTTTGTGTCCATACTTCATAGCACTTTTCTGGATTCAGCTGAACTGGCTTCTGTGACATTACAGCAGGACTGTAAGGTTGGAAATGCCTTGTGGCATCTCGGTTGAAATCTGTTGTTACGTGTAATTCCATCACTTGTCAGCATACGTGGTTTTGAAAGCCTATGCCTTCAGGTGTATGTGTGAAAACTGATTTACAACTGTGGTCATACAATTAATGTTTATATCTAATGTCTAAGTGCATATGGTTCCTCCTCATTCAGACTATAAGTGATACAGGTACATGATAAGGGAGAATTTACAAAGCAACGTGGTACAAAATACTAAAACACTGGAGTATTAACCTTCAGTTTAACAATGTTAAAACATTTATTTGCATTTTCATACCATTGAAGCCTGGAAGAGAGAACAAGAGCAGGTTTTGTTTTGTCTTCCTTCTCAGCTATAATTGGATCATTTAACTACTGGTAACTGGTTTCAGAAATGGGCAAACAGCTGCCACCTCCTTCTCCTCCTACACACCCCAAACCTCAGCTAAGCTAACAAGCTGATATTATTTGATGAGTTGCTATTTTTTAGCCAATTTTCACTAACTGGCTAATTTGCAGCATAATGGAGGCTTCACTATTGCTGTGAATGTTAAAGGATGCTCTGTAGTTAATCATATAGTAAATAGCAGAATTTTGGGGTGTGTTTTGGATGCAGTCAGCTGGCAAGTTAATTATATCTGTAAGCAGAATGGCAGCAGTGGTTTCCCTGCTCTGCTGGGCTCTCCAGCCGCTGCTTGTGGGCTGCACATTCAGCAAAATACAACACAATGCACCATAATTTTTGGCAAGCCAGAGTGGCTCCAGATACACTACATTATCCCCCATGTGCGTGTCTGGGACCTGTTTAAAGGAACATAATGTCTTGGAGGCCTGTCTCTGCCTGTGTCTGAAACCAGTGTGGCTGCACCACCACCCTGTTTTGTGAACAGAGCAGAATCAGCTCGGTTCTGAAAGGGAAGAAGGAAAATGCTGATCCTTGTGTGGGCACTGCTCACTCTTCAGTTCAGTGTCCGCAGGTGCTGACACACCAGGTACCCTGTTTGTTTCATGCCGCTAATTCTGTTCCCTTTATATTAATCCTCCTGTCCATAGGTTGATGAAAAAACTGTGGGAGAGCCTGGCTGGCTTTATGGGAGTTTTCAAGGACATTTTGGTTGGTTTCCATGCAATTATGTCGAAAAAATACCAGAAGGAGAAAAAGCTTTATCTCCTAAGAAAGCCTTACTTCCTCCTACAGTATCTTTATCTACTACCTCAGCTGCTTCAGAGTGAGTTTTTGTTATGCTTCTGTTTAAATGGCTTTTTCTAATTTTAGCTAGTACATAATGTGCTTTATGTTTGTTTTTAAAACATAAAGGCAGAAAATTTATTGAAGAACATATCCAAAAGTCATAGCTTGGAAATTTTAAGTATTTAATAGGCTGCTTTGCATTGTATAGAATATCTATTTTATAGATGGTAAAAGAAAGTTACTCTGCTTGAGGTACTTTTTAAATAAAAGTTATAATCTGATAAAATGCCTGTGCTCAATTTGCAGACCACTTTCACCAGGTAAATCTGCAGAAGAATCTGATTACCAAAATATCCCTTTTTCTAGCCTGAACGTTAGTGCAGCCTGGCAACAGAAATCAGCTTTTACTCGCACTGTGTCCCCTGCTGGATCTGTTTCACCCGTTCATGGACAGGTACATTGTGTGAGAGTGGGAAAATTGCTGTGGTTTAGATTTCGTGTGAATGAAAACTATTTAAAATGAAAACAAAACCACACACAACTTTGCTAATGCTGGGTGCACTGAACAGGCTAGAGGATGAAGAAGCTCGTCTGTGTGCTCACTAGTGTGCATTGACATAATTCCATGTTTCCAGGTACCACTGAGCAAGAAGGCTTATGGTTCATAATTCTGAAATCATTCTTACCTGTAATTAGACACAGAAGTATTTCTAACAAATAAGAAACTTAGTTACATGCATACATCAGTGTAAAAATAAATTACTCAGCCATCACTTAGGAAGGAAGTTGCTTAAACTTCAATACAAAATACATTGGTGTTTGTTTTTAACATTTGTACCAGCCTGGCATAGTGTGATCAATGAAATTCTCCATTTCTGTCTTACAGGGGCAGTCTGTCGAGAACCTAAAAGCACAAGCACTTTGTTCTTGGACTGCAAAAAAAGATAACCACTTGAATTTTTCAAAGAATGATATCATTACTGTCCTGGAGCAACAGGAGAACTGGTGGTTCGGGGAGGTGCATGGAGGAAGGGGTTGGTTTCCAAAGTCATATGTCAAGCTCTTACCTGGGAGCGAAGTCAAGAAAGAGGAGTAAGTCTGACTTATTGTTCTATTCAGCAGCTAACAAAAAGGAGTGGTTTAGAGTGCAGAATTCTTACAATGCTTTAGTGTGCAGAATATAAATACCATTTACAATTTACACCATGTCGTTTTAGGCTTTTATTATTTCATTCTGGCAAGACAGGTAATGTGGGACTCACTGCTGTGTAAATAGGCAGTCTTGCTAGTCTGAGTGCTGTGGGAAATCAGTGGTGTCTGATTATTCATCAAGTGCCAAACTTTTCATTCATTACCAAGTCAGCTCTCTTGCAGTGCGGTCTCATTCTGCCTCTGAAGGTGCCAATTTTTAAGTTACCTACAACTAATTGAAAGCTTGTGAGGCACATCTGGCAGAAGGAGTGTGCTTTTCTTTACTTGGAAAGATTATGTCTATTCTAATGCTTCAGGATAATTGTTCAGGTAAACAATCCAAAGTCTGGTTGCTGCTGGAATGGCTTCACCACGTGTGTGAATTATTCTTTTCATAGAGTGTGATAAAAGTTCTTAGACATTCTTTAGAATAAGAGAATTTAGTTAATTTACTTCTTTTGGATAACATAATTTGTGAATTTATCTTCTTGTCTTTCATCACATGACTTTTTTTTTTCCTGAAGTGGTGTGCTCTTGGGTGTCATTAATATACTAAATATCAGTAATACTTGTCACTGTTGGACAGTCAGGAAAGTCCTTGCAGTTAATTCAGAGTCAATACCAGCTCTGAGATAACTGAAGTAAGCTTACTCTCATCCAAATTGAGAGATTTGTTCTTGATCAGCTTCTTAGTTACACAAACCTCTTTTTTTTCTCTCTCTGCAGACCAGAAGCTATTTATGCAGCTGTAAACAAAAGGCCTAATACACAGTGTTACACAGCAGGAGAGGGTAAGACAGCAAGAAACATGCCAACTAATGCTACAGTCTGTTCCTGCTTAATGGCATGTGTATATGCTTAAATTTGTGAGGGATTACTGTGCAGCCATCTTAGTGCTTGTCCAGAAGACACAGTGCAGATATTGAGCTGTTGATACAAGACTTCTAAAACTGTAACTAATTCAGGTTGAGCA
>JAOXXN010000446.1:111359931-111384271 GCA_026770055.1 Myrmophylax atrothorax | reverse complement strand
GGCCTGGATTTTGGGTTTAAGACTTTTTTAAGACTTTTGCTTGAACATGAATACATTTCTGAAAACCTGAACATGTCTCGTACCCATAAGCCAAGTTCTCTTCCTACTGTTCTCTGCTGTACTGTAGAGACATGAGAATGAATTTTTACTCTTCTGAATGTGGATCATTCTCTTAAAATCTGTAAGGAGTGGAGAAAACAAATATTACTGGGCAAAAATGGTTTGGGAAACACTTTCTAAGCCTTATAATCTAGTGTATCTCTGTGCTTCCCCAATGATGTTTTAATTGCACTTATGTTTTTTCATTAAAAGTTGTGTACCTGTAAGCTGTAAACGTGAGGCAAAATGGGATTGCAGTCAAGCAAGTAGATAGGTCAGTTCATAGACTTGAGAAGACATGATCCATGTTATGAGCACGCTGTTGAATGCTGATCTCTCTTTATTTGCACCTGATGTGCTTTCACTCCCCTGTCTGAAACTGTTGTTTCCTCCCTTGTGTGCTGTTGGCACAGAGTACGTTGCACTCTATTCGTATTCGAGCTCCGAGCCTGGCGACTTGACTTTCACGGAAGGTGAGGAAATCCTGGTGACCCAGAAGGAAGGGGAATGGTGGACCGGGAGCATTGACAGCAGAACCGGAATCTTCCCCTCCAATTATGTCAGACCAAAGGATCCAGAAGTGAGTTCATGTTCCGAGACTTAACACACGGTGCTTTCTCTCAGTTTTACTCTGTTGACACAGAGCTCTTAGATAATGATTTTGAGCAGAGGTTAGTGTGCTTGACAGGAAAGAAAATCCTTAGTAGTTTGAGTGCAAAATGAGTGGTCTAGCCAGTGGCACACTGTCTCTGTCCATGCAGGATGGTATTTCCTTAAATATGGGCTCAAAATTAAAATCTACACATGCTTTTAGTGTAAAATCTACTGGTTCTACTGCACATTAAAAGGTGGTTGTTGTGTCTTTGTAGGCTTCTAGTTATGCTGGCAAAACTGGAACAATAAATAAGAAACCCGGTAAGTTGTGGTAACCTTTTAACATTTAAGACTGTTTCTTAAGCAACTTGGAGCATTTTGGTTCATATCAGTTTCTAATGGTGTGGCTGATGTTCTTGGCTGCAAGTTATGTAGCAGGATATTTCTGTGGATGTAGCTCTTACTGCAATGAAAGAGTAACAAATGTAATTAATATGTTTCCTTTCCAGAAATTGCTCAGGTTACTACTGCCTACACTGCATCAGGAACTGAACAGCTCAGTCTTGCTCCAGGACAGCTAATACTTATCCTGAAGAAAAATGCCAGTGGATGGTGGCAAGGAGAGTTGCAGGTAGTTACTCAAGGACAAATAATTGTGACTTGGTGAATGGCAATGAGATGCTCTTGGTTTTAATTCAAAACAACAGCTCAGAGTTGTATAAAATCTGGCCAGAAACTTATTTTCATCTTGTATATGCTGAAGCGGGGGGTGGTGGTAAAAAAGGATTCTTTTAAACTTTAGGTTGCTGGAGGTTTGTTTTTTTTGCTTTGGGGTGGGTTTGCATAGGATGAGGGAGAGGGAAATTGACAGTTGATAAATTGTTTAAGATTTAATTGGTAAAATACTAAACTGCAATATTATTCTAATGAAAGAACAGGCATTCTTGGAAGCTGTTTTATTGCAAAGGTGGCTGTTCCCACTTTTCTCCTTTCCCCACCTAGATTTAAGAAGAGTGTCATGTTACAATGCTGTCAACCTCATTAGAAATTCCTGATAGGATGCATAAATAGAATATCTGTAGAACAAATTTTCAGCCCTACCATTGAGTTGTACTCTAAAATCTGCCCATGAAAATTTTGGGTGAACATGTTTGCCAGAACATAGTGGGGTTCAGCTTTGTTCCACGGGGTGGTTTTGTCCTTCAGCCAGATTTTTTCCTTTTGAGATCTGTTTAGTATTTAGGAGGTCTTTGGAAACCTGACTTCTTGTCTTTTGTTGGCAGAACTGTGTGACATATTTGCTGCATTTTTTTGTAGTCTATAGGCTATTTGGGTTTTCGGTTGTGTAATAACCATTTTGAACATTTGCAGGCAAGAGGCAAAAAGAGACAGAAAGGATGGTTCCCAGCCAGCCATGTGAAGTTACTGGGTCCGAGCAGTGAAAGAACCACATCTGCAGCTCCCTCAGGTGAAATAGAAGCCTTTGTATTTAATTTAGAGATTATTATGTAACTACTTCAATTGCTCAGGTATTAGTCTGGATTACATAACAAGCCTAGTGCTGTGCTGGATGGCCTGTGGTGGGTTGACTCTGGCTGGGTCCCAGGTGTCACCAAAGCTGCTCTATTCCTGCCCTCCTCAGCTGGGTAGGGAAGAGAAAATATCACAAAAGACTTGTGGGTCGAGGTAGGGGCAGGGAGAGATCACTCACCAGAGACCATCACTGGTCAAACAGACCCAACATGGGGAAATTAGTTTAACTTATTACAAATGAGATCAGAGTAGAATAATGAGAATAGAACTGGCTCTTAAAACACCCCACCGCCACCTCTCCCTTCTTCCTGGGATCAACTTCACTCCCAGTTTTCTCTGCCTCTTCCCCTCCAGCAGCACAGGGGTTTGGGGGAATGGGACCTGTGGTCAGTTCATCACATGTTGTTTCTGCCACTCCTTCCTCCTCAGTGGGAGGACTCCTCACACTCTTCCACTGTTTCAGTGTGGGGTGCCTTCCACAGGAGACAGTCCTCCATAAACTTCTCCAACGTGGGACCTTCCCAAGGGCTGCAATTCTTCACAAACTGTCCTAGTGTGGATCCTTCCCATGGGGTGCTGCTCTTCAGGAACAGGCAGCTCAAGTGTGGGTCCCCCACAGGGTCCCAAGTCCTACCAAAAACCTGCTCCAGTGTCGGCTTTCCATGGGGTCACAGTCTCTATTCCAGCGTGGGCGCCTCCATGGGCTGCAGGTGGATCTCTGCTTCCCTGTGGACCTCCATGGGCTGCAGGAGCACAGCTGTCCCACCATGAGCTCCAGAGGAATCTCAGCTCCAGCACCTGGAGTGCCTCCTGCCCCTCTTTCTTCACTGCCGTGGGCATCTGCAGGGCTGTTTCACTCACATATTCTCATTCCTCTTTCCCTTTTTCCCCCGTCATAACTCTGTTACCCCAGAGGCACTGCTGTCATCTCTGATGAGCTCAGCTTTGACCAGCAGTGGGTCCATCCTGGACCCAGCTGGCATTGGCTCTGTTGGACATGGGGAGAAAATTGTGGGAGCTTCTCACGGAACCCAGCCCTGTACTCCCCCTCCTGCTACCAAAACCTGGCCACACAAACCCGCTACACACCCATATCTGATTGCAGTGTCACTGTGCAGGTAAAGTTCTAGTCAGAAACTGGGTCTTCTGACAGTGTTGTCAGCTCCTGTCTCTGCCCAAGAGAGGCAAAATCTCACAACTTTATAATCAAAACAGTTCTTCACAGGGTACCTCTCTGACATGTACTGTCCTCTATGCACCTCACAGCAGAAAGTCTCGGTCACACAAAGCTGTTTATATTCAGAAATATCTGATGGTCAGTGTCATCTTCTATGGCAAGAGCTTTTTCATTTTGCTGAATGCACTGAGAAGAGCCACACCCTTCTCATTTGGAACCTCCACATTTCCAAGTGCTACCAAAAATCTCACAGAGCCAGCAGTTATTGACAAACAACGTGGAATTATGTGCACTGTTCCTTACAAAGAGGGAGACTAAGCAGCAAATTTTCACTAGATTTTTCCATTTGAGTGGCTGGGTACAAATGAGATTATCTCGCAGAAAGGAAGCTTTTTTGGTTGTGCTTGCTTAAATTGTGCTGTTCTCTACAGTTATGATTTGCTTATACAACAGCTTCCTGGGTTTTACTGGACAGAACTTCCCTGTGACTAAAGCAGCAGCCTAGGATTAGCTAACTCAGATTTCCTCTTCCTTTGCTACATGTTTCTCAGAAGTATCCGCTGTAAGATAATGAAACTCACTTTGTTTTCAGACAGTAAAAGGAATAGAAGAATACTTGATTATATTTAAAGTATTTAGAAGGCCGGTTGCTGCTATACTAACTGAATCCATGCATTATATAAATGCATAGATGTATAAAGTGGAAATAAAAATTACTGCCCTGCTCAGTTTTAAAAATGTAAGAGGAAAAAAGCTCCACGTCAAGATAAGCTCGTGTGGCATTTTTCTTATGTAACAGTGTATGTGAAGTTGTTGTTCCTTTCCTTTGGTTATGTAAAACACTGAAAAAACAGCCTTAATACTTGTATAACTCTGTTCTACTATTTTTTTCCTTTGTAGTGTGTCAAGTGATAGCCATGTACGATTACACGGCGAACAATGAGGATGAGCTCAGTTTCTCCAAGGGGCAGCTGATTAATGTACTGAACAAAGATGATGCTGACTGGTGGCAAGGAGAAATCAGTGGTGTGACAGGTCTCTTCCCCTCAAACTATGTGAAGATGACCACGGATTCCGATCCAAGTCAGCAGTGTAAGCAAGTTTTATTTCTGATTAATTTTACTTTATTTCAAAAGTGCATTGCTGTTGTTTCGCTTTGTGTCTGGAATTTGTAGTTCTGGGCATCAGCTGAATTGATTAGTACTTTAAATACTCTTTCTTTAAATATTTTGCAATAGTACTAAGTACTGTAAACCATTTTTATTTAACCTACAAACAGCCAGCACATTACCAGCCAGCCAGTGTGTGATAGTGAGAGTGCAAGGATGAGCTAAAAATACTGGATTTGGTAGGAGTTCCCTTTCCATGAAAGATGCTGATAACCAATACAGACTGGGAAGCGGTCCAGGCATACTAACAATTAAAGAACTTGCTGGAGCTTCATAAATTTAGAAAAAGTGTCTGTAGTCATTTTAACATATGTATCAGTTAAGTAAAGGATAGGAAAAAGTAGTGGCATTAGTAAGTGGTCTGTCCTGTGGTAAATACCCATGTCCTGGCTTCCAGCAATCCAGCTCTCATCCAGTTCTGAGAAACAACATATAATCAAAACATAGATTAAGCTGAAAAGTACCAGCTGCAGGCTGAGGACTGAAGGCCAAACTGTGCACCTGGCAGTCCGTATTTTCTCTGCCTTTTTTGCACATAAACACAGTAAGGGTTTCTGGTGTCCCTCATACATGCACACCCCATTTTTTGGCCCCTCTTGACAGAAAAATTTACCACCATTTTTACTACCTCAGCTTTTCATCCTGTGATTAAACCAACTGTTATATTAATCCAGGGGTTTGGGGACATACCCTGATGCCAGAATTGCTCCTTTGACATGACAGGCCTTGTCCCTTCACTTGGCTTCATTAGGAGTTCTCTCACTATAAAGACACCTGGAAGTCTGTTTGAGGCTCACTCTTAATAGCCTACAGCTTGTGTGTAGGACCAGTTTGCACTTCAGATTTGATCAATGTACTTGTGTTCTTACACAAGTATTCACAAACTCATAATGAAGGTACAGCTTGGATTGAAAAGTTAAAATATTTTCCCTGGGAGGCTTGTTATGGTTCCTGGGCAAAATAGTGTGCACCCTTCTTGAAGTTTTCTTTTTAGCTGAATTACTTCTGTGCTCACATTTTTGGTAATACATTGTTTTGGGGGGGGGGTTTGTTTTGGTTTTTTTTTTTTTAAACGCCTCTGATAGTGTGGTTGGGATGTCAAAAACTTCTGCATTTAGATTGAACTTAATCTTTTGATTAGGCACAGCTAAATCATTAAAGTGGTCCTTTGATAGCTTTAATTTGTTTACAAATCTCAGTTTTGAAGAAACAGTATAGACTACACCCAGATGGGCTATAAAATCAAGATTCTGGCTGAGTATTAAAACTTAATGAATATTCAAGAATTGTAGAGATAACAGCTTGTCATACCAGGTGTGTTGCCATTTCAAGTTACGTGGCTGAATTGATAAGTTCAAGGTGATCTTGTACCACTGATTTTCAGCAAAAGCAGTGCTCAGACCAAGTTGTAATTGGAAACTTCTGATAGGATGAGTAACTTTTTTCTCATTGTTTGCTGATATGACATTAGGCCTGTCTTTAGGTTTTAATGTTGTGGAATAAAAACATATCCACCCACATCAAACTGTGTTTGTACTTTGAAAGTGTATTGTCAAAGCTCAGTCAGGTGAGCAGATGTGCACCAGGTCACCTGTACCTGGTCACTAAACTTTTGTCTGTGAATCAGATCTACAAAATCCACCTACTGGTGAATGAAGAATATGTTGAATTTATCTAGTTTTTAAATTTTCTGAGTATTTCAAGCAAACAGAGCTATAAATCCGTTTTGTGCTGGTGTCTGCCACTCTTGTGATACTAAAACACAGGCAGTTGGAAACTTCAGGAAAAGTTCTGGCTCAAGCCCAGAGTCTGCACAAAACAACCAGCATGGCTTGTTAACTTACTGTGTAAATATCATTGTGCAGATTCCGGCTGGGCTGCTGCTGGTCGGTTGTGTTAAACAGTAAGCCAGTTCTGTACCATTCTTCTGTAACCAGAGGAGTATTTAAATATGTACTGATTGAATTTCCAAATTTCCCTGGCTTTCCTTACAGTATTTTTTGATCTTGTTTAAATACACTGCAGAAACTATCACTCGTGTTCTTGAGAAATCACAAAGGAATATTCTCACAGAAGTGTTGATGTGGCCCTCTAGGGACCAGCTTAGAGATACCACAGAATGTAGTTTTAAAAATGCCTTGTATTTTAAAGAACTGCTAATCTGAGTATTGCAGTGTTTCTGTTGAAGAGTAGCAGTTTGTCTTCCTGTCTTTTCTAGAGGATCAAATACAATGGCATTAGACAGGCAGATTTTGTTTACTCAAATAGGTTTGAAGCACAGGAAAATTCTGGGTTTCCCTCAAATTTAAACTCTCTTATATGGACCACCTTTGTTTCCAGAGTGTTTTCTGGGAGTTACTAGTTTTAGTTGTAGTGGCAAACTTCCCTAGCAAAGAAGGAACTGAGGTCAGCAAGATGTTTCTTCTCTTAAGTTGCTGAAATAGCTCTGTGAGCAGAACAAGATCACTTTCTCTCTTGGTGTAGCTGCACATCCTGATGTATGGTCTCTGCAAGATAAAAAATAAAATCAATTCAGGGTGTTGTAGGTTTGTCAGCAGGTCTCTTAAGTACCTGGTGATTGCAAAACACAGAATCATTGAGTTGTGCTCTCAGTAACCTTGGTGATGATTAGACTTGCTCATGTTTTAGTGACATTTTAACAGCCCTTATTCTAACATTTGCACAAAAAAAACATCATAGGGAATAAATATAATACACAGAAGGTTTCAAAATACAGCTATAAAGAAATATGCACAGAATCAGTCTTCTGTCCTTTGAGTGCTTGCTCAGCCATTTGAGGTCAGATGTTTTCTGTGTTGCCAGTACCTGTCTAAAACACGTCTACCAGGTTCTCTTCCTGTTATTCCTTAAGGGGTGTGTAAGGCAGGGTAGGCATGGTGCACTTGGCACTTCACAGTTCTTCTCAGTGGCCTGACAATTTTGTTACTTCTTTCAGTCTTCACCTGCCTTGCTCTTGGAAACTCATTCTCTCATTATCTATTGTCTTTTTCAGTGAGAGCTTTTTTCAGTTTGTTGTCTTATCCATGGGACAGTGTGAGCCTTGTCTTTGTATTTTATTTAGCTGAGATTTTTCTCCCCTCAAGTACCTCAGCTAGAGGCAAGACAGCTGTTCCAGCTACATCTGCACATTCGGTTGCTGGATGTCCCTTAGTATTAGAGATCAGTTCCTCTCTCAGACACGTTCTTGCTGAGAGCTGGAGAGCTCAGCCAGGTGGACACACCTGTGCTCGGTGTGCCGAGAGGCTTCTGGTTCATCCTGCCGAGGTGTCTCCTCTCCCTCTGTGAGACTGCTCTTTCACAGAACTGAATGTTGTGCCAGTTCTTTCTACTCTGATAGAATCATAGAGTGTAAAGGAGTTGGAATGGACCTTAAGGATTATCTAGTTCCAGTCCCCTTGCCATGTACAGGTACATCTTCCAGTAGAGGTTGCTGAAGGCTTATTAAACCTGACTTTGAACACTGCAAGGTATGGAGCATCCACAGCCTTCCTGGGAAACCTGTTTCAGTGTCTCATGACCCTCACAGTAGAGAATTTCTTCCTTATGTACATGTAGTTACTGTTTCTGTTCACACTTTTTCCTTTCCATAGACCAGCATTGCTGCAGTTCCTCACAAATCTGACTGACCGCGTCAGGTGCTCAGGCCTGAGCTCCAGGTGGTCCCATAGCCTGACACCTCCTTCCCCATTTCAGCCTGCCTGTGCTGCCTTCTGCCAGTGCTGAGACTGGGCACAAATCCTCTCTCCACAGACAGGTCTTGACATGTTTGACAACAATGAGAATTTCCTTAGGTACAAACTTGGTATTTACAGTAATACCATTAGATCTACCCAATGTTTTTCCTCCCCACATCTCACCTGTAGATGGGACATCTTGGAGACATGAGGCAAGTCCTGTCCTTTCAGCAATAAGAATCTTTATTGCCAGAAATCTATTACAACGTGCCAAAGATCATTAGTAATTGCTGTACACACTGTCCAGTGAATGAAGCTCACTGATTTTCAAGGGTGTTCATAGTGAGAAAACCACTTCTGAATTGATGTGGTTGTGGTAGGTGCATTTCTGTGTCTGTATATGGACAACATGTGTTGGAGTTCTCTTAATTCTTGCCGAGTAACTTCTCTCTGTGGAGTAAGAGTTCATGTTATCAGTTGCTTTGAGGTATTGCCTTATCACATGAACATTAATAAATTATTGTAAGACTTTACTCAAGAGCTCCAGATTTTTACCCCTTTCACCAAAGAGCAAATACAAAATCAGTCTGTTAGTTCATAGTGACATAGTGACTTTGTATTTCTAAATCTATTTGGTGAATGTCAGGCTGGATAAAACTTCCAGGTTGAAATCCTGGGGTATGGAATAGTCTCTGGATTGCCCACAAGGTATGTGCAGCTGGAGCCCCCATCATGCCTCTGCCTTTAGCCTGACTTGCAGTCCGTGCCTTTCCAGACTGTAGCCCTTTGTTTCTGATGGGGAATTGAGGGATGTGGTACATTCCGCTCCGTGGATACATGTGACTAGAGACAAGGTTTTAATTTCTTTAGGCTTAGAAAGAGTCAAACAGAGTGAATTTTTATGTGCTGATAGGAATAAATTCCAACGAGGCTTTTCTATACATGTTTAGTTTTTATCTGATTTTCTAATGTCCAATTACAAGTTTCTCATGAGAAATTGTGGTTTTGTTGAAATCTCAGGGAATTTTGCCATTGCCTTTAAAAAAAATCCCTAGGGCTTGACCTTGTGTTGAGTCTACATAACAGAAATCTTCCTTGTGAAGGAACTTTTTCTTCAAATGAATCAGCTACAGAGGTTTTTCAGAGCAATGGCTGTTCACAAGTACTTTAAACCTGTGTGTGTTTGTAAATATGAAACTGCAAAGGTGGAAGCTCATGATGTCTGTTTTCAGAAAGTTGAATTGTTCATCATTCCTTTCTGACCTTTTTGGTGTTGTTCTGTCTTTGTCCTTAGAACTCATATGTTTCACTCTTCAAATTTATGTTCATTTTATCCTTCTTTTTTTTGTTTTTGTTTTTGTTTTTTTTAGGACCCAATGTTGTCTTCCAGTGTGAAAGCACCTCAGAGACCCACTATCCAAGTTTGACTAGCGTGGAGGCAGGGTGGCCAGCCCTGCTCACGTGTCTGACACAATCCTTTTGCTTCGTTTGAACATTAGAGCCAATCAAGAAATTAGGTTTTTGTGCTTTTTCTTCTAACCTACAGTTTCAGTTGATTTGTAAAAGCAGAAAGGATAGTGGGTCTTTGTGTGGCTTTCACTGCTGTTCATTCTTGTTTCCTTTAGTATTTCCTTTGGTATTGATAACCGTAGTCATTAGCATGCATATCAAGTTACCTTTTGCATGGTGGGATTGCAGACACACAAAGACCCACTATTTGCACAGTTTGTCTGAGCTGTTTTGAACGGGCAGTTGTGTTCTTTCAATGTTGTAATGTACATATTTTGCAGAATTAAAATGTTCACCGATTATTGCTCTAATGGACTTGATTTAATCTCTTACATATTGAACTTTTAAAATTGGCAGCCTACATGGCTCATCCAGAAACAAACCCTACCTGTCTGCTGCTGATAGTCACTGTGATTACAAACATGCTACAAGATCTAAGGGTTAGATCTGATACAGTCCATCCAGCCTTTTAACACCCTTTTTAACAGGGGAAAGAACTATTAAGCATAGAGTGGAGGATATTTTAATTTTTTTCTTCCTTCACAGTAGTACTATGGCAGGGATTCAGGTTGTTTTGGCTCAACACCTTCTATCGCTGAACAGCCTCCTTCCTTTAAGTACTTTATGCTGATCATTCATATTTGCTTTCAGTTTTGGCAAATGTGTGCTAGTTGCTGCAGTAAGTACTTACACAGCCTCTGTGTGACCAGGCCCTTCCCCTGCCCCTTCTCCTCATTAAAAAGTCAATGGTACAGAATTGTTTGTGTCTGGCTGCACTCAGCAGTGACTCAAAGCACTGTCTGAAAGCTGCTGTTCTTCCTTCTGGTGAATAAACCAGCAGCCTTAATGCATAGATAACCTCGATAAAGAGGTGTTGCCAGGAAAGAGACACTAAGAGGCACCTGGAGCTGTCAGCAGAGCATTTGGGTTTAGGAATGGAACTGTGCTCCTGAGCCCAAAGGTGGTCCTTCACAGCCCTGGTGTGTCACCTGGAGGTGCAGTGATGGTGCCCATGTCTTACTGTAATGTTTGGAGGGAAGGAGGGACTTACAACTTTGATTCCCCTTTATATAAAAGGATTAATTTAATTGAAGACTTCTCTGATTAACTTTGTGCTCCTGTAGCAACAGGAGAGATCTCGTAGATGCAGTATTTAATTTAGTTGGTTTCCTGAGCTTGGTTACGAAACAGCAAAGGTCACTTATGCAATCAGAAATGTTTACAAAACACTGCTTGTTTACTATATAGACATATATATATAAAATATGTATGAATGTTGTGAAGGTACTATCAGGAAAAGATTAGTCCAATTTCAGAGATGTAAAAGCCTTTCTCCAAAATCTGAATGTTATGTATTTAATATACTTGATCCAAGAATGTTTGTGTGCCCTTTAGTTCAGAGCTGTATCTTCTGTGCAATATGGACTACGCAATGTGCCTACAGAAAACTACAAATGGATTTTTATTCTGGATGTATTTTGTCTGAACCAGTATTTTTGAATGAAATCATGTTGTTGTAGGCAAAGAATGTGCTAGATAATCCTTTGAGTATTCCAGATTACTTGATTTCCTTATGAAACTACATTTCAAGTGTTTCTACTAAAATGTGCTACTCACCCAGAATTGCCTTCTCTGAATTTCAGTCTTGGAAAGCCTGTTTCATACAGGCTGAAGTGTGTTGTGCTGCACCAGTGGCATCGAGCAGTCACTCCCTGTACTCTGAGAATGGGGTGATCTTCTAAATTATCCCATTTCCAAAAGGCACCATTAACCTGTGCGATTTGAGCCACACTGACTTCCCAATGTTCAGTCAGTTTTCCTTGAATGCCAGATTGCTATTGATTGCCTTCAAAAATCTAAAAACAACTTCACATGCTCTCTGGGGTGATCAAGGACATAGTTATGTGGCATTTTCCTAAAGCAACTGGCATTCTACTGTTCATTTTTTTTAACTGATACAGTTGGAGATTAGGGTACTGTTAGGCAAAGTTTCACACAGGTAGCCCTGTTGTTGGGTGTGTAGGTGTGAGCATTAGTTGTTATTGAAACTGCTGCCTATAAATTTGAACTGAAGAGTATTAAAATGAAGTATTTTGTGATTTCAGAGTTACCTTTTTGTGTTTCAATATTACCTGAGTACACCCTAAATTCCCTTACTGTAATAACAAAGATAATAATAACAACACACCTTAGTAATGCTAATTGAAAGAGACTTAGTCCCTGCCTCAGTATTTGTCTGTACTGCAAAAGTCTGTGTAGCACAGCTCCAGCACAATCACCTGAGAGCTCTGCTTTTCTGCACGCTGGTGCAGAAGGGATTGGATATATAGGATTGTCATCCACAGGAAAGACCATGGCAAGGATGTATTTACAGCAAGGTTATTTTTAATACTGTTCTGTATCAGTGAAGAGGTGTAGCTAATAGAAGCTGGCTTTTTCTTTCAAAAATACTACTTTTATTCTGGTTATGTGCAATCCACCTCCTTGTTGCTTAAGGTCCGTAGAGTTGAGTTCAGCTGTTCATCCCAGCCAGCCAAGTAAAATCACCCTGGTGAAAAAAGGTGGCTGTGGAACTAAGGGCAAGGTGGAAAATAGAGTTTTTTGTTTAACTGATGGTTCTGAGAGCTGAGAGTGTAAATGTTGCTCAGAGCCACACAAGGTTATCCCTGAAGCCAACGTGGAAAGCAAAAGATGCTGTTGCCTGCAGTGTAGGACTTGCTTAAGGTTTGCTGTGGGCCAGCAGAGAACAGGGGCCCTGGTGTCACTGGGGCAAGAACATAAACAGTACTGTAAAAGCACAAGAACAGGTACTGAAATGAAATGCTTCCTAATTCTGGAACTGTCTGGTTTGTGTAATGCACCAACAACCTGCACAGGCCTAGTTTTACACAGGCTTAGTTCCTGATCCAGACTTGGATCCGTGCAGGAAGGTCTTGTGCCGCCACTGGGATCCGGTCTCAGGGCTGGGCTGTGCAAGGAGTCAGTGGTGGTGAGGGCTGAGAGCATCAAAAGCACTTTCTCCATGTGGTTAATCACAGAATCATCTAGGTTGGAAAAGACATCTTGACATCACTGAGTCCAACCTTTGAGCTAATGGTGCAGTCAGGAGTGCAGAAGGCATAAAGCTCCATCAAAAAGTTACACACTAATAACCGAAATATATCCTACCAGTCACTGAGTGTTTCTGCCATCTCAATGCTTTGTCAGATCATATCCCTGTGTTATTTCCTTGAGCCAGGTTGGAAACACCTGTAAATAAGTCTGCTCGTAGGAATGCCGACAATCCTTGGCCTGCAGCGGCGGCAGGAGCTGCTGCAGGGTCGTGCTACTTCAGTGTAATGAACCAATAAAACTGCTGTGTAATGGTGTGTGCTGCCTTAAGATCCCTCCTGTCGTTCTTCCCAAGCTTGAGTGTCCGTGCGTGGGGATGGTTGTTAAGACCCGCGAATGCAGGCTGTGCTTGGCATGAGGCAATTGCTCATCTTTGGTTTTAAACAAAGTTGTAAGATAACTATGCAAATGTATTTTATTAAAGGGACACATAAAAGGATCTAGTTTGTCTGTTGTGGTTTTTTTGTCCATCTGGGGAGGATTTTTTTCCCAGCTGAATGGCTTGGTACGAGCATTGTGTTACCTGGCTCTGTGGTGGAGAGACTTGATCTTGGACATTGAATCATAAATTTCCTCTGTTGTAGCAGAGAGAGTATCCTGCATTTACTGAGCAGGGGAGATTGGATAAACATTTCTATTATTTTCCCTAGGGCCTGATGGAAACCACCTTTTCCATGGCCACAGATTTCTTGAATTAGTTCCTCTTGTGGGTTTCAGTAGCTCAGAGGCTGCTGACAGCTCCAGGCAGTGACGGGAGTGTGTCACAAGTGTGTTGGCCATACATGTGCCAGCAGAGCTGTGGGTGGTGTCCTGAACACAACCAGCCAACCTCTCCGAGAAAAAACCCACCCCACACCCCTAAACAAACAGAGGTATTTCCTTTAAAAGGGAGTTTATATAGAATCATAGAATTGATCATAGAATTGTTAAGGACCTTTAAGATAACCAAGTCCAACCAGCAGCACCCCCATGTTCATCACTAAACCATCTCAGCTGCCACATCCACACATGGTCTGAACACTGCCAGGAGTGGTGACTCTGCCAGTTCCCTGGGCAGCCTGTTCCAATGATTTACAACCCTTTCCATGAAGAAATTTTTCCTAATATCTAATCTAAACCTCCTCTCTACCCCTAAAAAGTCTTCACTGGAGACCCAAAGCAGTTAATGCCTCTGGTCTGGATAGATCCTTCTGGGCAAGTGCCTGAGCTCCTGTTGGTGGGATAAGTTGTCATTTCTCATGTGTTTTTAACTTGTTCATTGAGTGGTGAAGTTTGTTGGGGAAGGGAGCCAAGCACTCAGTGCCCAAGCAGGTCTGGGCATCTAGGGAAGCCTTTTATCCATCTGCTTTTTACCTCAGTTCTCTGGAATTGGCTTTTAAATGAAGAATTTTAATTACTTGTTTTCAACCAAGAGAAAATGAAATGGTGAGAAGTGTCCTTCATTTTCCTTTTTTTCTTTCTTTGGAGGATTTCTTTTCTTCAGAAAGTGTCTCTCTTCTCCTTGAATGTGCTCAAATCCAAAATATGTCAGTAATTGGAAGTGTTCCCCAGCCCCCATGTTTTTCAGGCATGTGAATTTCCTGCAGAGCCAAATACCTTTTGCCTGTGGAGTGTGGTAGTGTTTCATGCAGGGGTCGTCACTTTAGTAGGAAAAAATACTCCTTGTTCAGGTATATTTGGAGGGGAAAGTATAATTTTAAACACAATTTTAGAGACTGGGATTTCCTGTTTATAAACTCTCCAACATGTTTTACCCTGACCTGGTGAGGCAGCTGCTTCCTCCCCTCAGAGAGCAGGATTTAGCACAGAAGGCAGCACAGGTAGTGGAGGCTCCTCTTTGTTGCCATGTCCCAACTTCCCAGGGTACCAGACATCCACTGCTCAATCTGGTCGATGTTCTGGAGAGGGAGCTGGGCAGGTCCTGCCCCAGGCTGACTGAAAGCCTGGCACTATCTGCTCTTGGTGCTGGAGGCAGACTGGCTTTCCCTGCAAAGGTCAGGAAACCCTCCCAGGAAGCAGAGGAGGTGAGTAGCTGCAATTTGCCCCTGCAGGTGCTCCCAGAAATCTCACTGCTTTTTGTGAGCAGCCTCTGGAGCTTCACCAGACAGAAGGCAAGCCAACAGCTTTCTGCTGCCAAACAAGCCAGTTTTATTGCTTCCATGCACATTCCTGGCTGCTAAACTGGCAGAAAAATGCTGTTTTCTTTTTACCGCCTCAGGATTTGTTTGCTGCCAGGGTGTGAGCTGGGAGTGAGATAAGTGCCACAACTGATGCAAGGAAAGGAGGGAACAGGAATGTGGGAGGAGAAGGTGTAGAGGTGTAGGTCCACCCTTTCCGTACCAGTGAGCCCATGGGTTGCTATGGACACTTTGGGAAAACATTGGCAAAGGCACCAGGTAGGCTGGTTTGTTCGCTGGCTCGTTCGCCTTTCTTCCCTTCAGACCTAAATGTCTGAATTCACGCTCTGAAACGAGATGTGGGGATTGCATACTCTGTTTTTATGCCAGTATCATCAGACCTATCAAAACCTGAACTGTTTTCACTAGTAAACACTTATCTTCAAATAAAATTAAATAAAATACTAAATACAGAATAGCACTTGTCCCTTCATCCCAGAAGCAGTCAGTCCAAATACAAGGCTAGAGCAGGACCCAGTTAATGTAACTGCATTTTTGTATCTCATAATGGGCATATAAACCCAATCTACTTTAATACAGAAAAAAGCTTGTTTTTCTTCCAGTATTTGCTTCAGCCTTCAGTGGACAGCATGAGACAGACCCAAATCCCAGCTTGTCCCAGCAGCTGGGATACAAGCAAGCTGGAGCTTCAGTCCATCCCTGCTGACATGACCACCTGGCCAAAGCTGAGACTTCCAAATCTGGATAAATAAAGCCTGGTTATTGTGCAAACCCCTGATTATCCTAAATTTTCATGTTTTAGGAACCAGCTTAAACTCAGTGCTGTATAGACCGAAGAGTGACACTGGAATCCAGAAATAGCACACATTGGCCATAGCCCGTCTCGATGGACTGAGATACCAAACTTCACAAGAATGACTTTGATCTGTAATTTTACTCCTTTTTCTCATCTTACTTTGGCCTGATTGTAACTTTGGGAATAACTAAGGCCAGAAGCAGCATTCTGCATGATCAAAAGAGCTGCAATCCCAGATCTCTTTGTAAAAAGTAGTGTTTTTTCAAATCTCATCAGAAAGCTTAACAATCTGTGATCCTCCTTAGGGTGCAAAACAGAACTGAATAGTCCTGATTTTCATTCTAGTTGTTGCCTTTGCTGTTTTACTTCTTTGTGTTGTTCAAAGGGTTTCCCTGTTAGAATACTTGGGATGGTGTCATAAGTTCACTTGATAAGAGTTTTGCTGACAGTTGCTTCTCCTTCAGAGCATCTTGATGCTGGTGCAGGAGCCTGTGAGGTTCTTTTTAGGCCACTGTCACATCAAGTTTAGCCAAATGGTTTTTTTCCCCTCAAGTATATTGCTAACTCCATTTTATTGTTTAGAGCAGCCTCCCCATAAGCAGATCTATACATTGGCTGTGAATAAAGTCACATCCTCGTGTCCCAGGTGTGTCAGGGTGATGGGAAACACAGCCCTTCCTGCTGTAGGTCAAGCTGCCTTTCACAACACCTGCTGTAAATTTTCATGAAGTATTGTTCCTCTAGAAATGCCGGATCTAAGTGAGTCCCTGCGATGTCCTTTCTGCTATCCTGCAAAATCCACAGCCCACCGGGTATTACAATCCGATGCCATCGCACCCAGCAATAGAAGGATGTTCTCAAACACTCTGTAATTGTTCCTTTCTTTTCTTTTCCCCCCCACCCTGCTGCTTTGCAGTCCTCTGCTGGCATGTGATGGCTGACAGGCAGATCCAGATTGACTTTCTGTGCTCTCCTTTACCCAGCTAAATGTATTCACCACTCTGTTTTTACCAGTGTTTGGTTCGGTTACTAAATTTTGAACATTGTTGTCTTGTTTACTAACATACAGTAAAGGAACAGCTGTGTGAAACTGTAGGGTCTGCATGTTCTTACAGAAACAAGATTTGTGTCACTGACTGTTGGTGTGTTCCTGTGCATGATTTTGATTATTCATACTTGATGCATAAAAATAATTCAACATATTTCAGGCTCATTTTGAAAAAAAAGTTATGCAACTGTGAGTTACACAACTATAACATTATGTGTTATAACAGATTTTTAATGGTGGTTTATTAATAAACAAAGCAGAGGACTTGAGAAATGGGGTGGGGATTAAAGATGCAATGTCCTAAGTCAGGATCAGACACATTTTCGATGACTTCATCTCACAAAAGACAAGTTAGAATCATAGGATCATTAAGGTTGGATCATCAAGTCCAAAAAGACATTGCCTGAGGTAAGAGAAGATCACAGTTTCAAACTAGTGTGGTAGAAGAGGTGAGAAAAGTCATGAGAGGAATGAAGTGGCAGGGAATGAGGAGTTATTCTTGCATCACAGTACAGGAACAAGAGGTGTTTGAAGAAATAAAAAGGTGACTGAAAAGTGACACAAAGGAGGGAGAGGGTCGATTGCTACAGTGCTCGATTTTGAAACCCGCCGCTGCTGTTTGTGTAGGCTGAGGCACAGGCTGGTGTGTGCTGGTGCAATTCTGCTAATTCATCAGCCTTGAATGGGATCTAAACTCCTGGCTTACTTCTTGTAGGGTGTGCTGATCTCCAGAGCCTTGACACCATGCAGCCCATGGAAAGGAAAAGGCAGGGCTACATTCATGAGCTCATTCAAACAGAGGAAAGGTACATGGATGATCTGCAGCTCGTCATAGAGGTGAGATGTCTTGGATGAGAAAATGCATTTGGAGAAAGAGCACCTGTGTCCTGCTGAATAATAATAATAAAGGGATTTTTAGGAACTGTGAGATGCTAGAAGAGGAAAGGTGTGTAGGCAGCTCCCCTTCCGGTGGATGTTATGTGATTGCCCACTAGATAAAACCACACTGTGAAACCCATCAGCTTATGAGGACCTTTCTCTTTGCCAAGTCCTGTTCTTGGGTGTTTGGGCTCAGTGGAAAGATGATGGGCTGGGCCAGGTGTTGAGCAGAGCTGCACAGGCTCATGACAGAAGCTGTAGAAGCACCATTAAAGTTTTATCATGTGCCTTCTCTCCAGTTTTATTTCTGGAAGCAGGACCACCTCACTAGGCAGGGCAGGGACTGGTCAGGATTAGATGGTCTTGGGTGTCCGACTTGACTTCTCTATATAAAACACCTGTGATGAAATCGGACAGGTATTAAATAGACTGAGTTACACAGGTACTCTGCTCTGCAGAGGTGATGTGCCAAGGGCCCCTGGGAGCAGCTGTGCTTCTGCACACAGGTTACCCTGAGAGCTCTGGGTAGGAGGAAAGGCACGATGTCCAAGTGTAATTTGTGCAGTGATTGACTCTGAAATCATCAGCTCTTCTGCTGAACAGTCAGCCTGCAGGTCCCAGTGCTTGTTCATGCTTTGCAGATGATGATGCTGCTGTCAGAATGGGGTCACATACTATGGGGAAATAGCGACAGCTGTCACAAGTGCTAGTAAGGAATTGTTTTTAACTGCTGAGAAACTAGACATTGAGCATTCAGAAAAAGCAAAGTCACTGCTAGGTTAAACAAGAGGCTGAGCTGCTTTTGTCTCTGAGGAATGGGTCACCTTTCTCATTTTTTGGCTGCAGGTTTTCCAAAAACCAATGGCTGATTCGGGCTGTCTCACCGAAGGAGAAATGGGGCTGATTTTTGTTAACTGGAAGGAACTCATCATGTCAAATACAAAGTTACTGAAGTGAGTACCTACCCACAGTCTTACATTTTCCTCTTTTTTATTCTCTTATTCCTTTCCTCAGGAAGTTTCCTGGGTTTACAGTAAATATTCTGTCCTTGCTGATTATTTCCTGTGCATGTGTGCATTCAGAACAGCTAAACGCAGTCAGACTGCTTCAGAAGGAGCTGTAATAGGAGACAGGGAGGAGTAAATAGCAAGAACAGATGCACATTTGCTGTAATACCTTAGAAACAGAGCCTAGACAAAAGTGCATGGGAGGCATTCTTTCCAGTTCTCTGCAAAGCAACCTTCTATTATCTAAAAATAAACTTTGGAGAGACAAAGTGACTAATAATTCACTGAATGGGATGCTTTTGAATTGTAGGGATTGATGCTGATTGTCCCATAACCACAAAGACAAGTTCCAGTCCCCCACACACCACCAGGCAGATTGTTCAGCTCAGCATGTTGTGCTGGTGACTTCCTGGGGGTTCAGGCTGGAGCCAGCATGGCCTGGAAGTGCCTGTGCTGTGTATGGGAATTCACCTCCCAGGCTCTGAGTCCTTGCAGAGGTGGAGGTTGCAGGGGTCGTGGTTTAGTCTTCGCAGACTTGGCAGCAAAGTTGGATGGTGATTCTTTCTCTTCAGAGCTTTGCGGGTGCGCAAGAAAACGGGAGGAGAGAAGATGCCGGTGCAGATGATTGGGGACATCCTGGCAGCAGAGCTGTCCCACATGCAGGCCTACATTCGCTTCTGCAGCTGCCAGCTCAACGGGGCGTCGCTGCTGCAGCAGAAAACTGATGAAGATGCTGATTTCAAAGACTACTTAAAGGTATCTGATTCCGTAGCTTTTGTGCCTTCTCCTCTCCTCAATGAGGGGAGCCTGTTTAACCAGGATTGACCAGATCAAAATAACCCAGAAGAGTAAAATCCTACAAAAATAGTGAAGAACCTTCCAAGGTGTATTTGTATGGTGACCACAGTTAACAGTGTGTGTGCTCTTTATTTATATCCCTGTCTTTCTAGCTAATTTACTGAGGCCATGAAAAGAGAATTGCCAGAGTTGCTGACATCAGGCATTTGTTTCTTTCACTGCTTTTTTCTTTTTCAACCTGAGTGGAGCCTGTAGTGTCAAAATAAAAGCTGTAACAGTTTTGAATGTGGGGATTCTGCATGAACAGTAACCCTATGATTTGTGCTGGTAAAGCGTCTGGTACAATGACAGCACTGGCTTTCCTGTTTGTTCTGGAAGCAAGTATTGTTTGCTTACTAAAAAAAATCTAAGATCTCCTGGAATGCCTGGAAAAATTATTCTCATCAGAGAGTTGTCAGTATTCAGTGCCAGTGAGGAAACTGTTTCCCAATGATTAATGCAATGTCTCTTGTTAAATCTCTGGGTTCCACCACAGAAACTTGCCTTGGACCCTCGCTGCAAAGGAATGCCCCTCTCCAGTTTCCTCCTGAAACCAATGCAAAGGATAACACGCTACCCTCTGCTCATAAAGAGTGTGAGTACCCTGAGTGAGGTGTGGTAGGTGAATACTTTGGGTTTGGTCTTGATAGCAAAAGCAAAGATAAAGCCTTGTCTCTTTATGGGGATTTCTCTTAGAGTACCTGTGCTTAACCTCTGTTTTTACCTTGTTTTCTCCCCTCTTTGATCCACACCAGATTCTGGAGAACACTCCAGAAAACCACCCGGACCACAGTAACCTGAGGCTGGCGCTGGAGCGTGCGGAGGAGCTGTGCTCTCAGGTGAACGAAGGCGTGCGGGAGAAGGAGAACTCGGACAGGCTGGAATGGATACAGTCCCACGTCCAGTGCGAAGGCCTTGCTGAGGTAGCTGCGTTGATACCCCGCACTGAAGAGCCTTTTCAGAGTCATTTCAGAAAGTCTCGAGGGGGAAAAGGGAGTCCCTGCTCACATCCCTTACTGGAATGTGATCCACTGCTGAGCTCTTGGCAGAGAAGCTTTTATTGAATTCTACTCACAGCCACGTAACACGATGAACTCTTGTTTTTACATGATTTTGGTGGTGGAGAAATCTTGATGTATCGGCTTAAACACTGATACCATTTAAACTGTTTACACAGACAGAAATAACTCTTCTCTATGAAGTTCTGCTTCTGCTGCCACTGGGCTAAGTCAGGTGTTATGTGTGGAATTTCACTTAGTGTGTGCTTCCCAGGGTTATCCTTCATGCAGGGAGGGCACAGAAGCCCTCAGTTCCAGATCCTCAAAGATATGTGGTGTTCAGGCTCCTGTGCCTTTTAGGACAGCCTTCAGAATGAGATGTGTGACAGTTCTGCACTGTCTGTGTAAGGAATAAGGGATTGATAGGCCCAGAAGGTTTGTCCTGGTTCCATCACCTCTTCATGCACCTCTAAGAGGTGCCCTGACTGCAGACTGTGCAGCCTCTTCTTAAACACAACTTCTGGACAACAGAGGACTGGCTGTGCAGTAAATGCCTTCATCCAGTCAGAACCCTGTGTGTGTTTTGGTTAAAGGTTAAATCTACTCTGAGCTTGGGAGTTGTGCTGTTACCGTGGCAGATCACAGAACAGTTTCCCTTCTCTTCTCTTCATTTCTAACTAAATTTGTTAAACAAAACAGAAGAGCATTTTGAGCAGCTTGAACAATCTCCACAGTGAAAGGGAGCAGGAGCTGATTGTCTGCATGAAGTCGCTGCTGCTAATGGGTTTTGTCTCTCCTAGCAACCTGTGTTCAACTCCCTCACAAACTGCCTGGGACCACGGAAGCTCCTGCACAGTGGGAAGCTGTACAAGGCCAAGAGCAGTAAGGAGCTGTATGGATTCCTTTTCAATGACTTCCTCCTGCTCACCTACATGGTTAAACAGTTTGTGTCTTCCGGATGCGATAAACTGTTCAGCCCCAAATCCAACTCCCAGTTCAAAATGTACAAAATGGTGAGTGAATGAGTGTTCCATGGTCATGTTGGTAACAGTGGATCCTGGCTTTTGATGAGGAATGCTGCTCTCCTGCTGGGATTAGCTGCCTGGCCGCTTTTGCTGTCATATGGGCACGTTCTGGCAGCCAACTGGCTTGGACCCTGGAAAAGGACAGGCTTCTGTGTCTTGGTTTAACAAACACTCACATGAACTTTGGGGAGAAAGGGCAGAAGTAGCATCATGCCTGAGCAGCTCAGTGTGATGTTCAGAAGCAGGAGCCTTGACTTGAGTTTGCCTAAGTTCCTGCTTCCCCAAGAAAATTCCTGTCCTTCTTCAGAAAACAGTAAAAGGTACAGAATTTTAGTCACATTGTCTACACTGTGCATGTTCTCAAGATTCTGAAGTTAGGGAAGTAAGTTTAAATATCAGAGCTGCTTTCCAGCAGGAAACCTGAGAGATTCCTGTGATTTTCAAGCTCCACACTGCAGCTCTGCTTACAGGATCCTGCCCTTTTCACAAAGCTCTCCACTTAGGAAGACAGAATGGGGTGCATCACTGGAGTAGTTTTTCTTGTAGCCCTTTCTCAGATCCTTTACATGGTGATTTCATTGTTTATCCTATGTCCTATGACTTCAATTTTCCCTACAGTAAAACAACCTGTTTAAACATCCTTGTAGACTTTCAGCTCGTTGTAAAGAGGGTGATCCTGCCACAGTGACATTTGCTCTTCTTGCAGCCCGTTTTCCTTAATGAAGTCCTCGTGAAACTGCCCACAGACCCTTCAAGTGATGAGCCAGTTTTCCACATATCACACATCGACAGAGTTTACACACTTAAGACTGACAACATCAACGAGCGGTGAGTAGTGAAAGTGAAGATCTGAGCCTAAACTTGTTGATGGAGGTTGCAGGCCATGTTTCCAGTGAGCAGACATGGGGGGGCTCTGAGCTCAGGAGATAAACTCACTTGACTCTCCTTTGAATGATAAGTTTTCTCTGATTTTGTTCTGCTTGTGCAGCAGCTCTTGCAGTGAAATCCAGCCACATCTGCCGCTCCTTGAAGTTGCAGTTGTATAAAGAATAGTTCAGGGCTGCAAATTCCAGCATTCCATAGGGTTCTTCCCCAGTCCTTACCAGGGTTTATGTGACTCAACAGTCTTTAATAAAACAGCAGCTCCACTTTTCATTTATTTAGTCTGATTTGGAATGTGGCTTAAGATTAAATCCAAACGCTCCATCACTTTACTCCGTGAACTAACTCGATTTGTAATCTGAAACCCAGGGAAGGGGAATAGCAAAAGAGATTGGGGCAGAGTCACTGATAGTGGAGACTTTCCTGCCTGTGGGATGACCCTGACTGTAGGGATTGCTCTTTGCAGCACTGCCTGGGTCCAGAAAATCAAAGCAGCATCAGAGCAGTACATCGAAACGGAGAAGAAGAAACGTGAAAAGGCTTACCAAGGTACCTACTGAGTTCTGTATTTCTCTCTCATCCACTTGGACGCATGGGCAGGGCCTTTCCAGTGTCTGTGTAGGATCTCCCTCTTCAGATATACTGCCAGTTTTTACAGTTCCAACCAGTCCATTTATTTCTGACCTCTCTGTTCCCAGCTCGCTCACAGAAAACCTCAGGAATAGGACGTTTGATGGTGCACGTGATTGAAGCAACAGAACTAAAGGCCTGTAAGCCCAATGGTAAGTGAAGGAAACAGTCTCAAATCACTTTTATTCCTGTAACAATTGAAAAGGCTTGCTCAGAATAGTTTGATGGTTAGGGAAACACTGTGGTTCAGCTGCAGTTTCTGTTTGAATTAGCCATTCTTTAGCTTCAGAGGACCGAGTGAAGAACCAGCAGCTCTGTGCTGCTCTGGGCTTACCTGATCCACATCCTCTGGGCAGCAGCATCAATGTGTGTCCAATCAGGCTCCAGAGGGACAGGGAGGTTTCTGTGCTGCAGAGGGTTTTCACTCCCTGTTCTGTGCTTAGGGAAGAGCAACCCATACTGTGAGATCAGCATGGGCTCGCAGAGTTACACTACCAGGACCCTGCAGGACACCCTGAACCCCAAGTGGAACTTCAACTGCCAGTTCTTCATCAAGGATCTGTATCAGGATGTCCTGTGCCTCACCATGTTTGACAGGGATCAGTTCTCACCCGATGGTAAGTGTGAACATTTAGGAAAAGAAGTGGTTCAAAGAGCCTGTAGGTCTGATTGCTGCATGAAAAATGTTGTGTAAAAACGGTGCCTCAGGCCACAGGAAGTTCAATAGCCTTCCAGAGCCAGCAGCTCCAGGCAGTCAGATTGGATCACACACTGGCTTTTGTGTCAGACACAGGATTATTTTTTTTGTCAGACTGCGAAGTTGAAAGAAGTTTTACTCTCTCACTGTAGGTGCCCCAAAATAGGGTGCCAGGTTGAAATTGCACAGCAACAGCTCGATAAGCTTTCTTGTTTTGCTTGGAAACTGAACGTGGGTTTTTTGCTTCTTATACTCCCTAAAAGGTAAGTGGTTTTTCAGGGCTGACACATGGTTGATTGTTGCAGATTCACAAGGAACTGCCTTGACCCGAGTTGCTGTGTGTGTAACTGTAGCTCAGACTTTTCTCCTGTGAGTTAATGTGACTTTCATTGGCTGCTTCTCCCAGCTGGACAGCAGAGTCCATTGTTTTTTCAGTCTATGGTGAACCTTTTAATGGATAGACACATGCAAAAATACTGTAAAAGAAATGGCCACAAAGAGGGTATATGATTTTTG
>JAOXXN010000446.1:111303613-111322758 GCA_026770055.1 Myrmophylax atrothorax | reverse complement strand
AGTGTTACACTCTGGATATTGTAAAGTTGGGCTGATATTTATGCAATAGAATAAATCCTTTGCAGTGCTTTAGTGCCAGTGTTCTAGGCATACACCATGACTCCCCTGTGCAAGGGGCTGCACAAAGAGAAGTTCATTAATCTGAGGAAGTCTCTGGCTGAAAAGAACATTAACAAGTCCAGCTTTGACAGGAAATGCTGAGAAATAGTGTCTTTAAGATCCAGTATGAAAGATACAGTCTTACTAGTTTCTTTCCATTAAAGCAGTTATATTAATAGATCAGCATGATGCACAAGTTCTATTTTTCAGTGGAAACCATCAGTTTTGTCCGAACAACAAAAATGACATATTTTTCTTGCTTAAAAAATCTGTGCTATGAATCAAAGGTAAATATCAAGAGATGTGCAAGAATGAAAAACAGACTAAAAAGGTAGGATTCATTTTAACAACCTTTGTGCTTCTAAGATGTAGCCAGATATTTCTGAGCTAATTACTCTGCTTCTTTAATCAAGTCAGAGAAAAATGCACTTGTAGGGGGCAACTCATCCAACCAAATCTAGGGATCTACATTAAGACATAATGAATCACATCCTAGCAGTGCCTGTTCCTTTGCAATGAATAAAGGGAAGACCAAACAACTAGCTCAGACACAGGTGTCTCCAAGTTTATCAGTAGTTAAATTAGTGGCGATGGCATTCTGGACTTGCAGCCAATGAGCACACAGAATTTGATCATTCCAGTGGGATTCTCCATCTAGATATTTTACAGCAATATTAAAAACAAATGCCATATTAAGGCAAATTATCCATTGGCCAAGTCCAACATTTGTCAAAGTTGGTCCTTCAGAGACACCTCTGTGTGTGTGTGTGTGTGTGCGTGCGTGCGTGCGTGCGTGCGTGTGTGTGTGTGTGTGTGTGTGTGTGTGTGTGTGTGTGTTTATAGGGCCTTAGGAGGAAAATTATGGAATAACCTGTCCATAAGGAATGTTTCATAACCATCACTGTTAGCACTTGTCATAGTCCTTAAGCTTTGCACAGTAAAATAATGAAGTATTGCATGTATGCTCCTCTGCAAGTACATAGGATTACAGAATCACAGAATTAATCTTGGAAAAGATCTCTGGGATCAAGTCCAACCTTTGATCAAACACCACCCACTCAAACTAGACCAGGGCACTGAGTGCCACATCCAGTCTTTCCTTAAACACCTTTGGGGATGGTGGCTCCACCACCTCCCTGGGCAGCCTACTCCAATGTCTGATCATCCTTTCTGTGGAGAAATTCTTCCTAATGTCCCACCTGAGCATCCCCTGGAGCAGCTTGAGGCCATGTCCTATCATCCTGACCCCCACCTCGCTGCAACTTCCTACAGAGAGTGATGAGGTCTCCCTTGAGGCTCCTTTTCTCCACATGAAACAGCCCCAGCTCCCTCAGCCTCTCCTCACAGGACTTACCCTCCAGACCCTTCTCAAGCTCCATTGCCCTTCTCTGGACTCGCTTCAGCACCTCCATGTCCCTCCTGAGCTGAGGAGCCCAAACTGGACACAGCACTCCAGATGTGGCCTCAGCAGTGGGGAAATGCAAATATTATGCAATATATCAAGTCAGTGATATCCCCAAACCCCTCCACACAGGCTGGGAAGCCACACCAGCTCCTGCACAAGGTTTTCTAGCTACAGACTGTCATGAATTCATTTTTAATACAGAAATCCAGCCCGCATATGGGGGAGGGCAGGCAGGGAGAAGCAGCTTTGGGGGAACTCTCAGGAATATCACATAATCCTTTTTGAAGTATTTGATCTTAAATTTAAATGACAGTCCTTCCTCACAGCAATTTTATTTTTAAACACATCATAAAACCTTATGATTCTATGAAATGGAAGGAGACTACTGTAGAATCCAAATATTTAATAGTTTTAATATTAAAACTTAGTACTGTCATTACAGTTTGCACATTCAAAGCAGTATGCAAACATTAATTATTCTTCGCATTAGCCCAAGGAGGTAAAGAAGATATTTATTATAAAATAGCCTCAGCCTGGAAATTCAGATTCAGATGCAAAGTTCCACAACACTTTAGTATGCATTTACTTCATTTTGTAACTAAATCCTATTAAAACATTTAGCTTAAAGCTCTGATGGTTTACTAAACACCCCACAACACACCAGCAGCAGAATCAGAATTAACTCTTCAGAGATTCTGACAACAGCTCCTGGACAATGTTTCCCATTTGAAATACCATTTCCATCTGCCCATGAGCTTGCTAGTCTGCTATCTCATTAAAACACTTACTCATTTCACTATCAAAAGGCTACAGAAGATGCATTAGGCCTTGCAGGACAAATCAGGCTTTTCTATATTTACAGCAGCTTCCTATTTTCAGCAACAGCTGAAGATTTGTGAGTTCAGAAATGTAACTCCCTCTGTCATCACCTTCCTGCTTTTGGAGAACAATTTGGGATTCAAAGAGTCAGATGTGTCTGTATTCACCAAAGCTCTGGCAGGAGGGTCAATTTTTATATGAGTGTCCTTTAAATGCACATCTAGTCTAGAAATGAGTCAGAGTCCCCAAGTGCCCTGGAGAAGTTCTGATACGGATTTAGATCTGAACTTTAGATCTTCTTTATATCTTTTTCTGCTAGTTGGAGTCCACTATTCAGGCTCCTGGGAGCTAAAACAGCACAATGCTTTACTTTCTCTCTTGCTAATGCATCAATTGATTTTTTTTTGTGAAAAAATTGATTTAATTAATATTCTTCAGCAAGGATGGATGCCCATCTTCAGCCTGCATATTTATCTAGCTAACAGCAGGGAGAAAAACCTCACAATCCAGAACTCAATAACAACATTGTTTTGCAAAGTCAGAATAATCAATAAGAGTTTTGACTGAGCAAGGACATCTAGATGCTTATATGGTTATTTGTTACCTTACATTTGATTCTGAAACAGAACAATCATTGTATTAAAATAATTAATTGTAAAAACTTGGTTATCAGAATGTGGTCTGAATTTGAAAACATTTTGATCTACAAGGTGTCCTAAGTGATAACCAGGTTTTAAAAATTCAGCAGTTGTAGAAAAGGAGACGTTTCAGATCATGGATCCTGCTGAATCACTGAAGTTCAGGTCACCAAAGCTGAAGATCAAAGAGCACACAAATCATTTTGTTAAGGAACATGACCAGAGATCCACCCAAACTGCCTAAACCATCATGCTGTTTGGGCTAAAACAGCAGTGAAAACACAACTTCAGTCTCGGTCTAACGTAAGTTATTACTCTTTATTAAAACACAGGTGTGTCTGCAGGTGTGCCCTGAACTACCTTTTAGCATGAACTAACTGAGGTCAGTCAACCTCGGCTAAGATCCCATTATTGAAGTCTGTTTCCTAAGGGGAGAGGGCTAATGACATTGTCTGTACTTGCCTAGTAACTCCTGAATCTTTGAGCCAATTTCCACCATGTTTGGCAGTGGAGTGGGGATCATACCAACATAAAGATTCTATGCACATAATGAAAAAAATCAGCGTAGGAAGAAGAGCCTGCAAAGGCTTCTACCAAGAGAAAGTTTCAATCTTTGTTATCAGAGAAACTCTATTATTGAGGACAGTCAGGAATGGAAAGACTGAACCATGTTCCATTCCTTTCTACTTCCTTTTCTTCCTTCATCTCAGGATGATTCAGGTGGGAATATAACCAACCACGCAACACAAATCCACAGAGTCAGCCCAGCTATTGGACACCTCATCCACCTACTGTCCCTACAAAACCCTGCCCCAAACCATGGCCAAACTATTACCTATACCAAAGATGGATGGAGTGAGAACACTGAAGGCCATCCATAGATAGTCTGTCAAGCTTATGTGCCTGAACTTGGAAAATTTATGTGTAAATTCCACTGCTAATGTTATCCATCTCAAAGGCAGAAACTGTATCTCTACCTGTCACCCAGGCTATTTCTATGGTTAATAGAGAAAGAGACGTATCTCCAAGAATGATTCATCCCACATAGATTTAGATGTTAGGGCTGCAATAACCTCCTGGAACTGTTTATCATTCTAAGTCACCTACCTTAGAAAAGTAAAAAAAGTTAACAAATTCATTCCAAACACTAGACTGCCAGGTTTTTATAGGGCCCCAGTCAGGAGGTATTAACTCAGCCATCCATCCCTAAATGAAGAAGACCAAATTGCAACACAGGCTTCACTGACTCCAGTGTTCACTGAATTTTTTATCTTTGCAATCCCTTGATTTCACTAGTTGTTATCCTTTTATCCTGTACAGTGGGATTCACTCCCCTCACAAGTATCAAGGGGATAAATTGAATTGAATAGGTGACTTCCAAAAAGCAGCATCTGCAAACATCTGCAAAGTATTCCATTCTCTTATTTTTTCAAACAGTAATTACCGAGGGAACATAAGGACAATACATATGATTGAAGACAGCTACTTTCTGAACACTTTTTGGCAGCAGAAAGAGGGGCAGACATTCATAAGGTGTTTCTAGGTCAATATCCTGTTTCATTTTCTGCAGACCAAAGGCTCTTCAGGACAGGGACTATATTCTGATGCCCTTTAATGCAATCACCTTTCCAATTATGCCTTGTAATAAATCTGTGCTGTTATGAACTTGTCACTCTGTTCAGTTCCTCGGACTCTCCGAGGCAGCATTTGCTGCAGTTAATGTTCCTGTGGGTTAAGAATTTTGATCTCAAGTATTTCTGTTTTCTCATAAAATACATCATTTCTATGTCAAGATATGTTGACAATCTGCCAAGATAATATCACAAAGGCTGGAAATTCTGATCTTCCCCCCATTTTCAACTCACAACTACTACTAATAAACACTTTAATCTGGAAAACATATTACTGGGAACTTTTTAGTAACTGCACAAAAGCCCTTGTGTCAACATTGATGCCTTCCCAATGTACAGAGGAAGGCACAGTTCACAGCAGAGGAGGCACATGGGAGTGGTGGGAGAAACACATCCACAGTCACAAATGACACTCTAAATGGGTTCATGGCAGCAAAACTGCACTGACTTCAGTGGCGTTACTCTCATTTTAAATTAGAATAGATCCGTTCTCTTCAGGACTCAGTTCTGACATAAATGGCATAGCAGGGCAACCCCTCTGCATCCAGTGGTGTTCCCACCTGGCTTGTGGTTGAGTCTTCAGCTGACACACCTGAAAAACGGGTGGTTTCCCATCAGGAACAAAAACAGTTCCCTTATGTCTCAGCATTAAGTGGAGAGACCTGGGCAACACTTTTCTAGGGAAATACACTTGGTGCTTTTTGTTTCTACTTCCCAGTGAAATGGCCAGAGGACTTCACATGCTGCAGCTCTCCAGCTCATGACACCAGATGTGTGTCAGCCAGACATCTCACACTTCTTACATCATTATTACCTCAAAGTGCAATTCACTGTTTTACACCTTTTTGGGGTAACAACAGCTTCCAGTAACCTGTAGGTGTACCTGGCCATGAGCCTCCCCAAACCACCATGCAGTAAGTACCACATACCTCTGATTTCTTTGGTTTGACTTCCAAAGCAAACTCTTCTGCACAAACTTATCATCACATCAGTTTTACCGGTGACTGTTGTAATGGAAATAAGGAGTGTTGAGTGTGAGCTGGAGGATGCTTTTATTTCCTATGCTATGTTGGAATAGAGGCCATCTTACTGTGTCCTGCACAAGGATCTTGGCAACTGAACTGAGCAGGGAAGAGTGGCTTTTCAAGGGGAAGGTTCAACAGCAGAGGTTTAGTACCACTGCAACACTCAGTTTTATCCTCCTATCATTTCCTCTGCTTAGTATAAACAACGCCTTATGCGGAAAAAAGGATTTACTGTCTTAGACTGTATTTTCTGACAATTTGCAGCCGCTTAAGAAAGAACTATTAATACTTTAAGGGAATTTTTGGTCTAGGGGGATAATAGTTGAAGCAAAGTGGTGAGGGGGAGGTGCACATCTCTGCAGCATATCAGCTTTTTATCACAATTTTTTTTGTTTGGTTTAAAAAGGCAACAGCACCGATTTGAATGTGCCATTTGTTGCCATGACAGAATGACTTGGAGTGAAGAAACGGAAAATGGATAGTGGTGGTGGTCACTTCCCAGTTCCTGCTACCGCAGCGCACTTCAGAGACACTTGATCTTTTGAACAGGCAGCCTTGCTGCTTCATTTTCTTCACATATTAGATACTCATATATCTTTAATGTGGAGTAAGAGCAGCACAATCAATTATTTATTATGCAGCTGACAGTGTGCAATGAAGACACAACAGACAACTCTTCAATAATGCATCACCGCGCGCTATGAATCAGTGTTGCGTACAACTACAAGACAATATGAAAGAGCCTTGCACTTAGCTTGACTTCACAGCCAGGAAAATTACCTGCAATTGTCTAGTTCACTCTGCTGAAAGCAATTATTCTGTCCTAGTGGCTTCAGGGATTTGCATATTTTTTAAGAGAAGCAGAAGTAGATTTACCTCCAAGGCAGATAAGAGGCTCACTAAGCATATTCTACCTGAGTTGTAAGGAGACCAAAACAATTCCTCTGGTACCCTGTCACCTTAAGGAAGTTATTTTATTTTAGAGTTTGATTCTGTTACTGTTACAAAGTTCAGAGGTAAAATATACACGTGCTGCAGCATAAGGCAAATTTCATTTGAATAAGAGTGGCAGAATCAGGTCAGTCTGGGGATGCTAATGAGTGGGATGAGAGATGTCTAAAGCAACATTTTGGAGAGAATATATTACTACAGAAATACTTTGCATCTCTTGTGTCTCTGCCCCTACACACCATGTACTGTAACACAGGTCTGCAGGGAGAAGGAACACTCCCCCCCACGGGGACAAGTCCTTCTGTCCCTGCCCTCTGGTACCAGCCAAGAAGCAGAGGGGGCAGTTGAAGCACAGCGATAATACAAAGAAGACATTTTCAAGATTTCCCACCCAAACACAAGCAGCAGAGCTTGGCCAAAGGATTCTGGGCACGTAGTGCACCAAGACAACAGGACAATACAATTCATATCTTTTTTTTTTTCAGATCCTGGTTTCATTCTCAGTTTCATCCTATGCCCCATGTATTCCCTTCCCCCATTTTTTTCCATGGTTGCTATGCATTGGTAAGGATTGGATGTTTTAGCCTGTAGCACATACATGACTGTGCAGGTGACCTCATGACACTTCAGCAGTGGGTTAAACCTTACTGAAATAGGAGTGAACATGACAGACACATGTCTACCGGTGTACAGCACAAGAAGGGTCCAAGGTAGGACTCCAAAGCTTCTCAAAACAGATCTGGGTGCAGGGAGCATGGAAAAACACCACAGAAGGCAGAAAAGGATCTTCAGACATTTCTTGGGAAAGCTCTGAGCATGGCTGTGAGATCACATGAGAAAGGGGATTTGGGAGAAAATAACCAGCTTCTTAATTCCTCCTCTCCTCAGGAATAGAGCATATGAAATGATCTGCCAGATACAACACCTTCCCAACCCAACATGACAATACCTCATCAGCAGTTAAGTGTGCTTAGGTGATGAGCTGTTCCCAGATTTGGCATTGTTTGATTTTCAACTGTCTGGACTTGCAGGATGTGCTTCTATTCCCTTATGAATAGAATTTGTGCTAAAAATCTTCATTTATCCGTGCAACACTTCCAATTCCCCTGGCTTACACTAGCAACAGCCTGGTGACAGCTCTACCCATCTCTCGTAGGACACTGGATTAAGAGGCTACACAGAGAATCACAGAATGGTTTGAGTTGGAAAGGACCTTAAAGATTATTTAGTTGCAGCCCCAATGCCATGAGCAGGGGCACCTTCCACTAGACCAGGCTGCGCAGGGCCCCATCCAGCCTGTTCTTGAACATCTCCAAGGATGCAGCATCCACAGCCTCCCTGGGCATACCCAAAGCCAATAAATCTGAGCATGAAAAGGTATATTATTCATGTGATACCACAACACTAAGATGTTAAAATGGTATGTTGGTCTTTAGAACATTTGGAACTGAAAATAATGTTTCTCCCCACATCCCTGGTGAATGAATGCTCTTTCTCTCACACAGGTCCCTCTTTACCTGGTTCTTCATGACATCTGACTTTCTTAATGCACAGCAGAGGAGTGTTTTACTGAGACTCATCTTGACAAACACAGCAACTGTCTAATGCCATGCAAAGGACTTAGAAATTACTCTGTTCTTAAATAAGATGGAGAAAAGGAAAAACATTTTTGGAAAAGGAGACAGAGACACACAGAATGCAACCAGAGAAGTAAACAGCTTATAGAAATGGGTGTTGATGGAGCCATGTAACAAGACACAGTCAATTTGCCAAGATTACATACACTTTAAATAAGTCAGAGGCAGACACTGCTGTTCCACCATGATCTCACATGTACATAAAACATACATAACACAGAAGTCCAATGCTTTTTATCCAGGGTATCCAAGTTTTTGATCTAGACTAGTTAGACATCCCTGTAATATGTCTTATTTTAGAGAGGCGGTGTAACCCTCCTGGCTGGCATTATGCAATATCCCCTCCCTTCACAAGTGTTTGGAGAATTCCTGGGGAGTCATCTCCTCCTGCCTGCAATTCCACACAGGAAAATGAGACATGACTTCACTGACACCAATTTGGGGCCACCATGGGGCCTCACTCCAGCATAACACAGAGTTTCCAGGGTAATCAGGTGAAACACACTCTGTCTCACTCAGAGGATGAATCCCTTTCTGGAATGGAGGAGGACAGGCATCTTGGTGCTGTGCTCTCCACTGACATGGACAGACTGTAGACTTCTAGGTAGCTAAAGGCAGTTGAGCTTAATTCCACCCATAACAACTTGATCACAGTAAAAGTGAGTGAAAAAATGCAGTTTGAAACCACATTGGTTTTGATTTACACACCAAACACCTTCCAGTGGATTATGCTGTCTGAGGTTCTTTAGACACGGTGACCACAGACCTACCCAGTCGCTGCTGTGTAGCAATACATACAGACAACAACAGTGCTGTAAAAATAACAGAAGAGAAAAGCCTTGAATGAACTCTGAGAAGGGTTCATTAACAAGTTATGTATTGGGTAACCCCTTACCCCTTACTACATTGTCAGAAGCTCAGCCTACCATTAGGATCAGATAAAACCATAAAACCAGCACTTTGTTGAGCAGTCTTCACCCTTTGCTGCAACACTCCAATGGAAGAATGTCTTATTTGCATACCTCACTATTCTAGCCTGTCTTTTTAAAATATATATGAGATACACTCATCAAAGGGACAAATCTTTTCACAGATGTGTGGATTGTTCTTTCCACCTAAAAGGAACACTTTCACAAAAAAGAGTATTTTTGAGGTAATGTTTTCAATGTAAACAGTGTTTTATGTGCTCCAAGGCAGACCTTAGCAGTGCCATAAATATCACTCTGCTGTAAACTCCAAGAGTTTGTTCTGAAATAATACTGGCTAAGAAATTCTTCTTTTTTTTGCCACATTTTTTCCTATCTTTGTTCATCATTCCTGATGGTGCAGATTCTCATTGGTGTAAACTGGCACAGTTCCCTTGACATTAATGAAAGTACAAAAATGTATGTAACAGTTTGAGAGATGGATCACAATCATTTTAGTCTAAGTTGAATGATGCACTCAGGACTATTCTCCAGAGCAGAATCCTTCAAGAATACAGAATAATGTAGATTTGTGATAAGAGCAAAAAGCTGGATGTCACAAAGAACAGATTCCATCACCAGACAGCTGTGTAAGTATAACTCACCTTCATTTTATTCCCTGTTAAATAAGGACTGTAGTTTCACCAAGGTCAGTCAGTTAATAGCATACCCAGAAATAATATTATTAATTAATATACTTTGCCTTAGATATCCTTCATTCAGTAAGACCTTAAAGTATCTTCAGAGCCACAGTGGAAAGGAGCTACTAACAGTGCAGTTTGTTCTTATAAATAGGTCTTTTCCATCTCCAAGTTTTGATCTCGGTGACCTTATAAACGAACTATGGAAAAAGTGGCAGCTGTTATCTTGACAGATGGGCCTTCTGGACATTAGACAGTCGTCTCTCTGAAGAACAATAGGAATTTCCAAGTGCCTGTATCTATTATCATCTCCTTATCAGGCCACTCATGTCTTGGACTAGAGAAGAAGCATTATAGGAGAAACATCACCGAGAAAGGGGTGTGAATCGGAGGAGTATCACCTATTAGTGACTTTCCCCTTGAGTTTTACTGAACCAACAGACAGAAAAATCAGAAGTTTCTTATAGAGGCCATGGGCACAAACATGCACTTCCAGAAGGTGGGATACAGTAAGGTGGTGTACCAAGTGAAGTGCAGCCTACAGTCAGCTAGCGGGACATGGGAAGTACAAGGAGGTATCTCAGCTTTAATCTCTTTCTAAAATTTAGCAGCATCATCCACTTTGGATGTAGAGCTTTGAATCTGATTTTAAGGACAGACTGAGAAAGATTCATAATCTTTAAAGGGTGGTCAGTAGAGAGGGTGCTGCTGCCCACTCTTTCTGTTATAAACACTTGCCAAGGCACAAATTCAACTCCACCTCAGGCCTGAATTTAAACTCATGTTCTTCACTTTTTCTAATGGAATTCTCACCACTGGACTATCAAATACCCAATGGGATCATCCTCTGTGTTTTCTCCTTCCTCCTTGAATATGTACAGTAGCTGGAAATGGAGAATGATGGAGTTAGGATAAAAGTAAGCAAGTAGTAATGAAGGAGGTCAGTGGGATGGGCAGAGACCTGGATCCCAATTCATAGACTTGCAGAATGGTTTGGGTTGGAAGGGACCTTAAAGACCATCTTGTTCCAACCCCCCTGCCATGGGCAGAGACAGCTCCCACTAGACCAGGTTGCTCAGAGCCCCATCCAGCCTGGCCTTAAACCTTGCTCCCAAGACTTGTTTGATCAGCTGTGACTGATGTTGTGTAGGGCTTGTCCCTGCATTTTTCCTGTTGACTTTGGTGGCAGTTTGAGGATGGAGTGCACAGACCTTAATGTTTTTTCTAAAAGCAAAACTACTTTCACACCCAGGACTGCTGCAAACAAAAGACATTATAAATTAAGCCAGTTTAGATACTACAAATAGAAATAGTAGTCCATAGACACAAACAACAGAGATAAACACTGCCAAAAATACCTCAATGGCTCAACAGAGTGGAGAGCAACATCAGCTGAGTGTGGACCAAACAGCAAAGCATTACATAAACAAATGTATGATTACACCAACAACAAACACCCAGAAGATTTCAGACTCTACAGTAAAATGTGTAATATTATCGTCTGTAAAAGCAAAGACAGAGATGGTGGAAAGCACTGCATAACTCACGGGGATTGCCGTAGACCAGACAGTGCTCTGTCCCATGTCACACTGTCTTTTATCATCCCAATATGCATAACTGAAAATTTAGCATCCTATATGAACAACTTACTATGTGAAGTCGATAAAAATCTGTTCCTAACAATCAAAGGGCAAAACCATACAAACCACAGTAACAAAGTGTGTTTTTCTGTAGAAAAATTAATGGATGTCCTGTTCAGTTTTGAAGCTCCAGAGAAAATACAGTTCAGGGTTGAACAGAATGAAACCTTTCACTTTTGAAAATAATAATAAAAAAAGAGCCTTATTTTCATCTGAAATGTTATATTCTAGGGAGAATTCACTGCTTTGTTTTCTGATTACTAATATTTAAATCTATTTAAAATTCAGCTTTGATGAGGTCTTTGAAGGAGTTCTTGAGCACCACCACATTTCCATTTATATAACACCAAGTATTGTTTAGCTACATCCACGGTAAAAGACACCAGAGCTATTAAGGAGCAAACATAAAAGGAAAAGAGAAAAGTTTAAATTCATAAGGAGCTTGCTGAAGGGAAGGCATATGAGATAAAATCCAAGTATCCAGACAGCCAAACTAGACAAAAGTAAGGCAGCACTGACCTAAAATTTGGATCAAAGAAGCTGAGATTTATGTGAGTGGGATACAGCTATCTAGCCTAAAATAATCATCCACCCAGACACTCAGGGGTATTCTACATTGCTTTTAAAAACAATTGAACAGATTTTTCCTCACCAGGTAACAAGGCTCACTCTGTAATCCGTAAGATGTAATGTTATGAAAAACGTAAAAGCCCAATTCATTTAAGTTGCTACTTCCATTTCCCCACTTTGCACAGCAAAAAGGGTTGAGGCAGTTAATTTCTCTGTGTTTTGTGTACCATTTTAATGCTCACACACAGATCTGCTGATTTACTGGCTGCCTGCACAGGGAGTTTCAGTGATCCCACTTATAAGGACAGCAATCACCCAGGCTACCGAGCCTTTGGAAATCATTCATCAGACTTGTAAGTATTCTGGCTGTTCCCACCATGAAACATTTGCCAGGGAAAAAAGGAAATAAAATGGAAAATTACAGCTATTATATTATTTACTGTATCAAAAGTCTAAGACAGTCATAACAATTCTGGTAATTCAATTCTTGATCTGTGCATATTTCTATAATTTTTGGGTGCTTTGTCTGTTTAAGACACATCACCTGCCTTGCCTGTGCACTCTGTGCCTCTGTATTCACCTTCTAGCAGGAGGGTTAAATACTGCCTTCTGTCCTTATAGATCTTCACTTTTTTTACTTGCTGTTCACAGCCTTCTTGGAGAGGTGATCACACATTTGAGAGCCCAGTAGGGTTGCTGTTTAGCAGCCAGCTCAGCTCTCCAAGAAAAAGAAACAACCTGCATACAAATTTTTGCACAGCTTACAAATGACCCAGCGAGCCCTTCTGTGACCTGCCCGTAGTGCTAAGGTGCCTTCCACAACACACACAGCCTTTCCTGTGAAGATCTGAGCCCCTGACTCTGGAGACTGTGACACTACACTCCCAGACAGCAAATCTCAAATTAACATTTTGCTAAGCAGTTTCAGAAATACATCTTTCATCAGTGCTTCCCAAGGGTTTAAAAGAAAGTAGTGGGATTAAAAAAAAAAAAATCCAGGGATTTATAAACCATCTGCATTTGGATTGCAGCACTGCATTCAGCAGAGGAGTAATTTTCAGGGCAAATATAACAGCCTGCTTCTGTTCAGGTGCAATATTTTTCTACCTCTGTTATACCTAATTAGGGGGATAGTACAGGCACAGTGCATCCTGCAAGCAGCCAGAACTCCAGCAGCGTTTAGTTGCATCTCTTTGACCAGAACTGCTTTACAGGACTATGAAACCTAAATATTGGTGCATTGCAGATTGTCATTTTTAGCTGCTGCAATGCCCTGTCTTGTTTTGGTCCCTACTGCCAGATGACATCATCTTGTAGCAACTTTTTTAGTGGAGCAGCCAATGCTGCTTTCCCCAGGATATTGTTGACTAGAAAACCAACAATACCTTTTTTTTTCCCCCTTCCTGCTGGAAGGATGGGAAGGGAGAGGAAATTACAGACCCCTATCAGCAAGGAAAATCACAGGTGCCCTGGGAAAGCCAGTGATGCACATACTGTTGTAGTACAGCCTAAAGGTGGATTGTATCTACACCCAATAAACACATAAGCAGTATCAGTTCTTCAGAAGGGGGGCATGTGTGGATACACACAATTCTATTTTCTCACATCAGCTTGAGCTTTGTGTCAGTGTCTCCATCTAGTAATCTAATAATGTCTAGAGGTGAAGCCCTAGCAATGAAAGCCTCAAACAACCAAACAACAAAACACAGAAAGGTCTTGTTTGCCATGCTGCAAAGATGATTTCTGTTACACACACTTCACAGGCTGAGAGCACAACATCAAGCTGTCATGTAACAGGGAGTTATAAGACAAAATATATTTGCCTTGGCCTCCACATCAATTCAGAATTTTGTGCATGTTCAAACCAAATACCAAACTTCCTCTGGGTGAGCTCCAAGACTTGTGTTGACTCTTGCTATTGCTTAATAAAGAGGAGAAGAAGATTTAAACTACAGGTTTTTGTCATTGTTTTCAAATGATGTAATGCTTTGCACAGCCATTAAAAGGATATGGAGTTTGACACACAACACGATGCTGACAGTGAGCATTTCTAGCTATGGCCCAATTATGTTTTACTCTAAGGCAGACAGACTCTGTCCCAGTGACCGGGAAAACATGTTATCTGATCCCTAATTGGTTTAACAGTCCATAGAACCTTTTTAGGCTGGTGCCCAGATAGGATCTTTATTTCTGTCTTCATGGTGACAGTGCTATCCAACTAAGTACACTGGGCCACGTCTCCATTCGGTTGCTTACAGCTCAACCATTCAGGCTCTCAGAAGAGAACACAGATCAGTGTCACCTGTGTTTTTAAGGTTACAGGAACATCTAACTCTTGTTCTGCTCTCATTCAGAGCAACTTCACATCCTGCTTGCTCTGCTAAAGTGTTACAGAATGCAAAGCAGGAGCTCTGCCATTTTATCTGTTTCAGAAGCCTTTGTGGAGATTAGGAAGTGTTGCTCTGCTCTCTCCCACCATGCTATCTGGACACACAAGTTCTATGCCACCTTGCTATCTGGACACAAAAGGTCAGGTTTTAAGCTGGGGCAAATCAATTGAACCTCAAAAAGGTCAATAGAGCAACACATTGTCCTGGCTGAGGAGAAATTCTCACTGAGCCATTCCAGAGATATGAGGCTTGGGATACAGGGTTTTTCCCACCATACACTCTCCTGTAAGTATTTTCTACTCTCTCACACAGTTTTCCTAGCTTCCTAGGCATTCTATTCAATTTCTTATTATTTTTTTTCTCACTTGCTGTATTTAAAGACAATTTGCCTTCTTGGAAGACAGAAAATGAAAATGTTCTAAACCTTGCACCACAGAGATTTTCTAATGTGCAGTTACTCTGCTGGACCCAGGACTAATAAACCTAATAATAATAAAACTAATAAAAGATCCAGAGCAAATATTTACCCACAACTTCTTATTCTTAACAGTAAGAAACTCTTCATTTGTCCTTGCATCAAGAGCCTTCTGAGAGGGTAGGAAGTAGAAATGATAAAGCCTCTCTCAGTGTCCTTGCACATACACTTTGAAAGGACAAGAATATGAGAGAGGTCTTTATGGTTTAATTTGTGTGAAGAAAAAAAAGGACCTGTGTATGAGATACGAAAATAGTTGGGTCTCAACACTTTTTACTGCAAAAGCAGAACGTCTGATGTCAGATGGTCATATTAGTCAGGGGCTGCAAGAACAAAGCAGGATTTTGTGTAAAATTCCTCACCACAGACATAAAAACTAGTGTGTTGGCTGAGCACAGAATAAAATGAACATGTTACATTACCTTAAGATAATGATTGTATTTTATTTTTTCTCACACAAATTCAAAGCAAACTGAGGCAGGTTTATTTTGGCTGGTTTTGCTGCATTGGTGTGACTTTGCTAAAAATAGGTAAATCAAACCAGAGCTCCCTACTGAACTTTGATCCTGTATTAATAGAAATATACATGGCCCCGAGACTCTCCTACATTAGTGAGTCTGAGTCAGGGCAGACTCCCTGACTCATCCAAATTGCATTTCTCATTTTGGGTAACTTGGAAATAACAGTGGCATGGATGCCACAGGAGGGGCAGTAAGTGATCCTTGTATTAGCACCTTCATTTTTGGAAATTCGGTGTCCCTGCTACAGACAGCTAGAGGAAGGAAGGCAAAAAATAAATGAATCAAACTCTGGCTTGTATAGGGAGACAGCTATCCTTCCCTGTGGGTGAGGAAAGTGCCAAGAAACAAATTGGATAGTGTGTACAAAAGGAACAAAAACCCTCTATCCTGCTATTTACTTGCATGGCATATGCCACTAAATGTGTATGCCTTGGGGGAATGCCAACCTATCCCCAGGAAAATCCGGCCCATCCTGAAGACAGTCATCATTTACTACCGAAGGAAAAGGCCGAACAGGGGTAGGGAGAGGCTGAGATGGTCGGGTTTTTAACTTGGGCTGGACCAAAGCCAACTATGCAAGCAAAGGCTTACGAGAACTTTCTTCTGATGTGTCTGTGCCAACAATAGATGTGGACAGGGCAAATATTTACAGACTGAAAGTGGAGGGAGACTAAATGGGGGGAAACCAGACTCTGCCTGAAGTGCTTATTATCCCGATTAGCCATGGCAGCTCCCGGCCCCGGACTGCTCTTGCCGGAGCCGCAGACAGGATGGGGTGACTCAACGGCGATGCCGCCAGCACAAGATGTCTTTTCACACGTACTCTGCCCTGCTGCCCTCCCCTTCCCTGGGGGATATTAATAGCAGCACAGTCATACTATACATACTGCAGAGTGACCCCCTCGCTCTGAAGTGAGCCCAGACAAGGCTGCCAGTGGGTTAAAACATGTTCAAAACAAACAAAATTATCCTGGAGAACTGGCGGAGGTGTTGCCTCTTGTGCTCCATGCCCTGAATGCCCCTTTCTCTCTGAGCATCCCTCTGAGGCCACCTCCCTCTATGAGCATCTTTCCTCAACACCTAAATGTGTCCTAACATTACAGGGAAATGAGCTATTAAATGGACAATTTGGCTGAGAGATGTCTCTTACTTTATTTGCCTTTCAAAACATAAAGTAAACAGAATCATAATACACCTGTGTGTATCTGACTGTGTCCCTTCCCCCTCAGTTCTTTGTTGTTCACCTTGCTCAGCTGTCTGGGAATGAGTTTCTCTTCATCTGTTTTTTGCACAGTTAAGCACAATGGAGCTCTTGAATGATGCTGTGATACAAACATAATCAAATTCTCTTTTCTCTGTTCCAGGAAACAACAAAAATGCTATTAAAAAAATAACGGTGGGAACATCTACAGTAGTGGGGAGGGCATTTGAGAGCAGAACTTTGTTCAAAAGCATCTGCATTTAAAGCAACCAAAGAACCATTAAAATAGTTGTTTAGTTGTGATAACTGGCTAGCTCATCCCTTGTTTTCCAGAGCTGAACATGTCACTCACCCTGGAGTGCACTTTATCACTGTGGATAAATTCAATCTGTAGATCTCCTCTGCTCTGCCTTCCTCAATATTTCTGTCTGAAGCCCAGGAACTGCCACTGGCTGATCACTGCAGGATAGATCTTTAGCAAGGAGAGCTGTGAAATGAATAGCCACATCCTGAAGCATCTGATTATAGGGCTTTAATTGCATTATTTTCAACATTTAAAAAGCAATTATTCCCCTTCTTCCTACACACCCATGTTTACTGGAATAATTGGAAACATGGTCAGAGATGCATGGAAAAATACAGAAATTGTCTGAAAAAGCAGTTATGTAACACAGAAGTAAACACAGCTCTTCAGTGGGATGTTAAATAATAAACTATCTTCCGTTTCTCAGTCACCTTGAGCTTTAATTATTCAGTGTCTTGATGTCCAAGGCATGCCCAGGTGTGCAAATGAATAATTTCTTATTTACCCTTTCTCCTAACAAAATAAAATCAATAATGTAACTCCACAAATGTCCCAAACTGCAGCAACATGCAGCCTCCAAGAAGCAGTTGAACATTCTTCCTATGCAGCCCACATAAAGCAAACACGACCCTGTGTCCTCACAGGTAAAAACATTGTTTACCTGATGTGACTCTCACATTGCACTGCAGAGCACCAGCAGGGTGTTCCTGCAACTACTCCACAGTGCCCACTAAATTCCTTGCTTTCTCTGCCTTTGGCTCGTATGTGCAAGAAATTAAGACAGGCATATCCTGACCATCTGCAGGAGCTAAATCATGTATTGGACATTCTTGTCATCAGGTTCTCAGTCTGCTCAAAGTAAGATTAAATAGAAGACACGATAAACTGCCCAGTGAGGCCAGTAGCAAGCTCTGGGACTGGCTCCAGAGCCATGCTTACACTTGTGAGTTGAGTGAATGCTCCAACACGCAGCCTGGATGCTGCTCCATGAGCACTTTGTCAGGAGCAGCTCCCCAACACTGCATGTGTGTGTGGTATTGATGCTGCCAAGACAAACGCAGTCATTCTCAGTCTAATCCTAAAACCTTTCACTCTTTTCCTTCTGTTTTGAGCTCTGTTTCTGCTCCCCAGTCAGAAACCTCTAAGCAGGCGCTGACCTGTCTGATCCCAGCTGGGGTCTGAGCCAACATGGATTATCACCAGCAGAGAGCTAAAAAATCATGGCTGGGGCATGTTGAGGTCATGGATGTTTCCTCAGCTGAAACTGCTCTCTCTCTCCTTTGTAGCCGTGCATCTCCGACCCAACTTTGCAGCTTAGAGAGCTCTGAGACTGCGGGTATTCCACATCGCATGCCGGGGTCATCCAAAGGCTGCCCTCCGGATCAGACTTGCTCTATATTCAGACAGTGAAATACAAGTGCAACCCTGGGCACAGCCCAAGGGACTCTATGTCTAAGCCTGTCTGGCAGATTAATGCTCTGCCAGGCCCCTCAGCACAGGCAGGGGCAGCCTGCAGTGCCCCGGGGCAGGGCTGTGATCAGGAGTGGAGCTCACACACCTCCCTGTCAGCTGCAGTGTAGACACGGCCCGGGGTGGTGTTGGGAATGAGAACGTGCTTGTCTCCAACCCAGCAGGTCCTCCCGAGCCAGAGGCTGAGCGTGCCATGTCTCCTACACCTGTGGATCACACACACATACATCATAGAAGGCAGTCAGCATCGTTATTAAATAAACCCATAAGTACTTAAAATTGCAAGCCCAATGGGACTGATCTCTGAGTTCATGTGGCCAGACGTGTCTCCACGACTCGTAACATCAAAAAGTCCAGTAAAAGCTGAGAACCACACTAAGAAACACACTGTGCCTGCTTCAGGGCTGCTCACACAGTCTACCTTAAACTGCAGATGTACACAAAATGCAGTAGGTATTAACCAGATTAGAAATGTCACATTACTAGGATAGCAGAATGTACTATCTGGTGTCACACACACTTTCTTTTATATAAAAATGTTGGTTGAAGTACAAATTTCTCCCAGTACCTCTACAATGCTCACTTCAACACATCCATGCCAGAAACACAACTCTATTGGCAAGTGGCACAGTTTTTAGAATCACAGAATTATTTAGGATGGAAAAGACCTCTAAGATCACTGAGTCCCACCATTAACCTAACACTGCCAACCATTTTTTTGCATGTAAACACAGCATAAAGGGCAGATATTTGAAGATAATTA
>JAOXXN010000446.1:111282677-111302712 GCA_026770055.1 Myrmophylax atrothorax | reverse complement strand
GGCTACAGGTGGATTTGCATTGGAGAGATTTTGCTGTATGACATTGACAAGAATTATGACATCTTTAACAAAGGTTTTGCTGTGGTTTTGGTTTGATGAGTAGGTCTAGAAAATACACAAAGTATACTTAAATTGGACAAAACTGTTACAAAATCAAGTGGAAAGTCTTACACCCAAACCAGCTATGGGATGAGGCTGTACTTTACCAGTAACAGAGGTTATCCATGTCTCTGTTATTCCTTGTAATGTCTGTGATGAAGATCTACATTGGGAAGGCATCAAGGCACTCACTACTGCCATGCACAGACTGCACCACTGCCACATGCACTGCCCAGGGATGTGCAGGCAATCCCAGGATCCTGCTGTGTCCATGTAGTCAGATCACAGGTCACCCAGTGACTCCAGGATTTGTACCTAAACCACCTCCAGTGTGAGCAGGACTTAAAGTACAAGGTGAACTTCCATGCTAGGTACACATCGTATTTTCAGACAGGATCATTTTATTTTATAGTCACTCCATAGAGTGTTTTTCCATGTTCTTTCCAGTGTGGTTATTTTTATTTTTCCATACACAGGTGTCCTTGAGGAATGCTTGGAGCACAAACCATGAACACTGTTTGCCAGTGTAGGGTTTTCCTGTAACATGAGCCAGTTCCAATGTGTGTGTGACACAGAGAACCTCACAGCCACAGCCCTGTGAGCAGGAGCACATGGCAGAACAAGAGACAGTCCTGCTGCAAAACAGGGCAGAGCTGAAGATGGGACAGGGCTTCAAAGGGCCAATGTCCACTTCTGAAAACAGCTGCTGCAGAAACTAGCATTGCCTATACTACATTGGTAAGGCAGGGTTTTCCAGAAGAGTTAGTCAAATAAAGTGTTTAAAGAAAAACAAAGCAGTGGGATGTCAATCAAATGAGAGACAATAACTGCAAGGGGATTCACGCAAATAGTGTTTGCTGCTCTGAGCAGCACACTGGCCTGTCAAACTTCCTGAGCTGCAAATGTTCCTGTGCATTGCAGATCCCTGTGGAAAGGCTCTCTTCTCATAGGTGCTGCTGTCTTCTGTTGACCTTTCTCATACTCACTGATTTTACAGAAAGAGCCATTACAGCTTCCTGGTCAGATTCCCAGTCCAAGGTTTCTGCCCAGTAAGCCCCACATCAAAGACATACCTTGAAGTCAAACATCCATCCATTTCAATGCAGCTATTTTGGTTTTCATATACATTAAGTGCTATCTAATAAAAATCATATCCAGCAAAGTGGTCTGAAAACATAATTAGGGCCTCTGGCTAAGTAGGGAAAATGACTTTGAAACGTCATACTACATTCCATAACTGATTAAACATTTTTAATCACCCTTTAATATGATTCAGTTAACTTTTCTGAGAAGTGACCAGTTCTAGGGATGTCCAATACAAGCTAGTGATCAGAATGCAAGTGGATATAAATGGTTTCAGAACTCTGTACCAGCTCATTCTTCATGATAATGGAGCATCCCCTACAAAATGCTGACTGTCCTCTGGTGTTAGTGAATTACACCCATGGCAGAGCATCTTTTTGGTGGTGCCAAGCAATAAGACAAGAGGCCACAGGCAAAAACTGATGCCCAGGAAATTCCACCTGAACATGAGGAAGAACTTCTTTACTATGCAGTGACTGAGCACTGGAACGGGTTGCCCAGAGAGGTTGTGGAGTCTCCCTCGCTGGAGATATTAAAGTACCACGTGGATGCAATCCTGTGCTTGAGCATGGAGGTTGGACCAGGTGATCCTCTGAGGTCCCTTCCAACATGTGATTTATTTGACCATCATAAAGCCAGAAAGTCAAAAAAACAGGTAACATTTTGATTGGCAGCCTTTTATAGCTGTCATCCATATCTGTACAGGAAAAGGTATCAAAGATATGGACACACAAAAAAATGAAATGCAAAAGGAGAAAAATAATTGCCATGATCAAACCTAGGGAAGCAACTGAGTTCAAGTTCAAATGTTGTTACAGGGGGAGTCAGACTAATTGCCAGCCCAGCCCTGAAAGCTATAAATTTAGGAAGGAACTGAAACCTCTAGGAGTAATTTACATAAGGAAAAGACCAAAATACCTGACAAAACTACTAATTAATGCACCTATATGCCAGAGGTGATCCTTGCAATCTCTTAATCTGACTTCCTACTTTAATGCAGGCTGTAGGATTTTCAATAAGTCAGTCCTGTCTGAATTAAAGCCAATTTAAAGATTTCTCAGAATGATGAAGTGATTGCAGTTATTGATTGGTGTTCATTTATAAATCAGTAGTGCCAGTTCAAATATATTCCTTATTTTAAGATAATTTTACCTTAATTCACCTTATTTTAAGGTGAATTTGCAAAATTTCTCTTTCCAGCTATGGTATCTTTATGTGTGTTGGTGAACTAAGAAATCAAATCAGTTGTCCTATCAATTTTTTATTCTCCAGGTAAGTAGTAAACCATCCCTTAACCTTTGCTGCATAAATTCAGCATTTTATGTTCAGAAAAGTCTCCCAGCACATCTACCACCCACATGTCTCTTTCCAGCATCCCAGACTACAGAACTGAGCACACCATTTTTGATATAGCAGTGTGGGCCCTCTGGCCCTCCTCCCTTCTCCTCAGTACTCCTGTTTACACATTCATGGACTGCAGTCAGCTCTTTTGGCTAAAGAACAGCTCAGAGCTTGTGTTCTGTTGATAATCAACCATCACTCCCCAAGTCTTTTCTCAAAGTCACTGCTTCACATGACAAAGTCCTCTTATCTGTAAGCACAGGCACCATTCTTTGCTCTTCCACCTTCAAGTTTGTAAAGGTTTCATAGAAACTGAAATGTGATATTGACTTGTGATCATTTAACACAGTGATCCCTATTATTGTGTATCAATGACCTATGGGATGAGACCCTTTATTTAGGATATACCTCTTAATTTTCATCACCTTGGTATCTTTCTCCACTGATAAAAATGTCACAGTGGGGCTGACACCAGTCTATTTTAAGGTCCATTGGAAAGTCTTCTATTCAAAAAGCTAATTTTATATTCACTGGCATGTTTATTTTGTATCTTTTTAAGTTTCTTATTCAAAGTATCATGAACTTCTTGCAGGTCATGATGGAAAACCTCATGATCCTCTGGAATTATTATCCATACACCTACTCCTGGAGAGACAGCTTGACAAGATTTTCTATCCATAACCCCAAAACTGCCTGTCAATGTTTAAGAGGCATTTGGGCAATGCCTTTAATAACATGCTGTAACTTTTGGTCAGCCCTGAAGTGGTCAGGCAGCTGGACTAGATGATCACTGTAGGTTCCTTCCACCTGAAATAGTCTGTTCCATTTCTAGGCTATCCTAAATCAGGATTTTGCTGCTATGAACCAAAAGCACAGATGAGAGAGACCAGCTAAGCAAGGTACAACACAACATAATACATTTCAGAACTGCAATACTGAGACAAAACAAGATTCAGAATCTAAAATGTTTTGAATATTAAAACTTGCACTCACTTTGACCTGAAGTTTTGAACATTATGATCTAAGATTTTTATACTTCAAGAGTATATGACACACATACACCTGTATAAGAGATGTCTTACTCAAGTAAATCCAAAAGCAGGAAAACAACTTGGAAAATTCCACCCTAATCCACCTTAAATATATAAATGCTTATCCCATATTTAAGCTAATACCCTATTCTGTTGTATAGGATATGCACCACAGTTTAAAAAGTATTTGTTATGCTGATTTCACCTTTTTTCTAAGTTGTTTCCCAAGCTCTCTAGAAAACAGTAGGCAGAAAAGCATGGGTTGTGGCTTCCACCCATAAAAATTTCCTAAGTATCTCTCCATAAAAAGGTCCCAGGTGTCTTCTTCATATGGAGAGCCAGTCATCAAGTCCACCCTCACTCAGTTCAGCCAAACGAAGCATTTCTAAATTAGCAAAAGCTGCTTCACAAGGAGCAGTAAAAGGAAGGTTCAGCCAAACCTTTTTTTTGACTTTTAAATCCAAGAGCCATGAATCTTTTGTGGGGGAAAAAAAACTAGGCACATCACCTTGTGCAGCACTGCCACTGTTTCAGGGTATGGTGGGGTCTTTGAATACTTCACCCTGGCAGTGCTCGTTACCTTCATCAGGAACAAATACAGGTCTGATGAATCCTGCTCAGGGACAGGTTTATGCAGGTCATGCTCAGAAGTTACCTTGGCCAGTGACATTGATTTATTTTCTGAGAAGAAGCTAATTATAAAGGCTCAAAATTTGCAATTGCTCAAGAGAAGGGCAACAATATTCCTTTAAACAAAGTCATGTACACTGTATTAATAAACATATTATTAACAATAATTCTTTCTCTGTGTATAGACCCTTGTCTGCCTGTTCAAGGTAAAATGCTGTCATTGTGAACCATAATATCAGTCCTGGAATGATTGTCTATCCACCCATTAAACAACTGTGCACCAAAATTAGGCTTTAGTTTCGAGATTCAAGTAGGAAACTTTTTGTCTTCTTTTTTTTTTGAAAAAAAAAGTCAAGTAAATGTATTCTGAGATCACTTATATAAACAAATAACAGCACCACTAGACAGTCCCCACAGCAGCATTATGCATATGGAACATGCTACAAAGAGAAATTTGTCCCAGCACATTACTGCAATGGAGAGACTGACAGTGTGCTATGGGAGGGTCCCCAAACTGTGCAGTACTGGGAAGTCAGGTCAGAAGTATGAGAAAGAAACAGAAATAAATATTTCCCTTGTTCCTACAGACAAGTCTTCTTTTCTCGTCTTTCACCCGAGCACTTTGACTCCCCATAGCACTGCACAACTCCAGGCCTGCAGCAGTGCCAGATCACAAGCGTGGCTGTGGCTCTCCCCATCACCCTGCGCTCCCATCCTCTTGTCCTGCCATCCTTCACAACCACTTCTCCTCTCCTTCTAAGACTTGTTTTTCGTTCATGTCAGATTTTGAGCCCAGTTCACGGGGCAGCCATTGCAACATTTCTTCACACAGGACAGAGTGGTGCAGAGGCAGGAGGAAATACGTGGGGATGTCCCTGCATCCCCCGTTTCAGCCCTACCTATTCCCATCGTAGCACCTTCAGTGCCTGTGACAAGCAATTATGCTGCATAGTAAGAAACATTTGCAAATGCAGGCTGCACCCACGTGTTCTTTTGGATGTGTTAAACCTCTCCATTGCTCCATCTGAGGGAGCAATCAGAAAACAAGCCCCATCATTTAATGCACTTCTAGAATGTGCTTAGAAGCTGCAAAATGAGTAGCACTGAAAATTCTAATAATACTTGCACGTGACTAAACAAACAGACCAGAAAATTCTTCTAAGAGTCTATTACAACTTGTTGAAGCGTTGAAGAAAAGCTAGAAGGGTGGTCCTATGCATAGTAAGAGACCAAGAGGAGTGTGCAGTGGAAGGGAACATTGGGGATATTCATTCACTCACTCATGTGCTGCCGGACAATGTCCGGTTCCTCTCGGATGGCAGGCTCCAAATCCAGAGAACACTTCACATTTGTCTGACTTTTATCAGCTGACACCTTCTTGGCCTGTATTGCACATCAGTTTCTCAAGGGAAAAAGAAGAGCTAAGATAACTATTGCCCTGGTGCCCCCACTTTTTCAACACTGCTACTTGTCCACAAAACACGCAGAGGTGTCAGAAATCTGAAGAATATGTGGCAAGCACTGAAGACTGGGAGCTATTCTTATCTTACTGCCCTCTACAAAGACAGTGGCCAACCATGTCCCTTACTGCCTAATACAGCTGTCAGCATTTAAATGCTTTGTAGCCTACAAATGGGCCAGTCCTACAGTGACAGACTGAATAATAGAAAGATTACAGGTTGTGTAACTCCATTCCAGTATGGAGGAGCTTTGTCATCAGTCAATGTTTCTTCCCATGCTCGTGCAGGGAAAAAATCCCAGCCCAAGATTTTATTGCTCTTTTGCTGTGAGGCAAATGATTCCTCAGCTCTCCAACCCCTTTGGCCCCCGTGTTTATAGCTCCAAGCTCTCTGAGGTCAGGCCTACTTTGTTTCATATCGTTTTCCCAAATGCTTTAGAAACCTTTGCATCTGAAGAGGAGTTTTGAAGGTGCTGATAGCAAGTCTTAGGAAAGCACTTCAGAAATTGCTTTGTGGTTTTAGGGAATCAATGAATTGCAGGTTTTAGTTACTTTATTGAAATGCAGGAATCGCTACAATCAAATCCCCTGTTTTTACAGCAGAGAAAGATTGAGCCCTTATTCTGTTTACAATGCTTATATAACCAATCAAATCAGGATTGGTTAGAGAAAGACAGAAAACCTAATAAAAACTAAAGTACATTGTGATTTTCTGCCATTTATCTTAATTTAAATAGTTTGTTCTCAAAAGGTAGACACTTGCAAGGGCTGTGAAAAAAGAAACAGCTCTTCCACAGAGTTGATATAGGTTATATATAATATATATAATAGGCAAGTAATGTAATGGATAAGCAGATAAGGTAAATATAATAGAAAAAGAATTAAAAAGCACATGAATTTCTAGCCTCAGCTTTCTTTGAGGCTTGCTGTGTTCCCTGGACAAAGCATTTCTCTTCTGTCTTTTAAAGAAGAGTAAACAAACAAAAGCTTTTCCTTTTCCAAAGGGATTTATGAATGAAGTGTGTGTAGCCCTTTGATCAGATTCAGCTTTTTAAGTTGCCCACAGGGGATTAATGATGGCAGTTCTTCATGACTGCATCAACTCCGAATTTGCAATTGACTCACAGACATTTAAAACTCCCACACTGCCAGCCAGGAATCGCAGAAAATGTTGAAAATGAGATGAGCTATATCAGTGGTCTCACGCAAAACAAGTCTTAACGGCATAGGTAAGGATCATTTTTAAATGACCCATTTCCACCCTGTTTCTATGCCTTTTCAACATCTTTTCTTGTAGTTACAAGCTCTGGAAGTCCCCAGTGTTCAGACATGAAAGGTCAAGACTTTGGCGTTCCAGTCAGGAAAGGGTAGGACATGACAGAACAGGCTCAGCCCACGTCAGATGACAGCCCTCAGCTGTGCTGTGCAGGGGCACTGCTGACTGACCCAAGGAAGTGAAAGCGTCTGAACCTGACCCTCCTGGTTATTTGCCTCAAGACAAGGTGCAAATGATGGCAGAAGAAATGCAAAGGACAGAATAAACTGAAAGCTATCGACAGGGCTGTCTGTGTGCCCCATAAACACCCCTGGCAGAGTGGGACAGCACAGCCATAGCTTTTCCAGAGTTGTTGCCAGCTGGCCACTGTGGGACACGGGGGTGTGGGGAGCGAGTCACACAGGCAGCGTGACAAAGGAGTGGCTCCTGCTCTCCTCAGTGGAGAAACACTTTCAGAGGGTGACCTCAAGCCCGAGCCAAAGTCAGGTGTTCCAGCATGACATTGCAGAAGGGATTGTTCCTCTCTGTGAATGGCCCTCGGAGCCCTACAGAGAAGGATTTGGAGGCACTGATGGATAAAATGCTGGATATGACCCATAATTGTGCACTTGCAGCCCAGAAAGCCAATGCATTGTAAGTGTGGCCAGCAGGACGAGTGAGGCAATTCTCCCTCACACCCTCGAGAGGTCCCCACCTGGATGGAGTCCTGCATCCATTCTGCAGCCCTCAGTACAGGAAAGATGTGGACCTGTTAGAGTGGATCCAGAGCAGGCCATGAAAGAGGTCAGAAGGCTGGAGCACCTCCTCTCTGCAGACAGCCTGAGAGTCAGGGTTGTCCAGCCTGGAGAAGGCTCCAGGGAGTAAGGAGTTTCAGTCCTTGAAGGGGGCTTATTAGCAGTATGGAGAGAGACTTTTTACTAAGGTCTGTAGTGACAAGACAAGGGATGACGGTTTTATACAGAAAGAGGGCAGGTTTAGATTAGATGTAAGGAAGAAACTCTACTGTGAGGGTGGTGAGGCATTGGCACAGCTTGCCCAGAGAAGTTGTGGATGCCAACATGAGCGCACTGGAAATGTTCAAGGCCAGTTTGGATTAAGCTTTGAGCAACCTGGTCTAGTGGAAGGTGTCCCAGCCCCTGGCAGGGGGGTTGGAAAGAGGTTATCTTTAAGGTGCCTTCCAACTCATAATCTGTGATATAAGATACAGAGTTGGCAGCTCGACAGTGAATTTCAGCCTCAGATCCTCAACATTCAAAATAAGATTTGTGGGAAAGACTTTTTCACCAAAATTAAAGCTTTCACAAGAAAAATTTACTTCAGTTCTTCAGGCTGAAAATTGTGCATTCCAGTCAGAAAATGGCAACACTCGATGGCAATGCCTCAGGAACTTGTCCACTGTGTGACTCACCTTCTATTTTCTTTTATGTGCCCTAGATATGGCTGGATTTCACCTCCCAAAGTATGAGGCCCTCATCTCTTATTGAAAATAAGTGCTTTTAGCATAAACAGAAATGTATCCACAGAAGAGAACAAAAATGTAAGTACCCCTTACTATAATCCCTAGATAGTACTTTAATATAATTTCCAAACAACTACTTGTTTGTGTTTTGGTTTGGGATTTGAATTTTTTCCTACCCCAGTAAAAAGACTTTCAATAGAAAGCTGCTACTTTTAATGTTGCAACAGCAGCATCTTCAACCAGTTAGGAAGTAGCAAAATAGCATTTTCATTTTAGTCATTAAAAATTAGATAAATCAATGCATCTGGGAGTGTATTTTTTTTCGTAGCAATTGCTGATTGGAAAATGAACTAAATAAGTGTTAAGTCTTTTCCCTGGTCCAGCAGCAAACCACCCTTAACAAAAGTTTTCAATTTCTCACTGCAATCGGAGTAAGAGGAGACAATCTTGCTAAATCAAGGTAGTCACATCATTCAGTGTGCAAAGGGAAGTGAATTAGAGCAGTGAGAGACAACTAAGCACATAACTATGCAGGATTTAAATGGAAAAGATCTGGAAGGAGAAAGCAGAGTTGGGATACCCTAAGCAGAGACAGTGGGAGAGCTACAAATCAAATGTGCCTCACAACCACTGCTGCAACACAGAGTTTTCTAAGACCCAGGGTCTTCGATGTGAAATAAAGGACTACACCACACTGTCAAAGTGCATGGATATGCAGCCTCAGCTACAAAGATCCCCTGGCTCTGCTGATGACACCGTGGCTACAACACTTCAGATCCCTCACACTGAATGATGTGCAGTACAAACTTCTGCAGCCAGCAGTCTTGTGGGAGGAAAAAATGAAGGAAGATGCACAATGCCCTTGAGGAACTAAAGCTAAACAGTATGTCTCAATTGAAAGACATTGCTCTCAGTATGAAGTCCCCCAGCCCCCTGGCCCTGGTTCAGCAGGACTCAGCAGAACTCCTGCCAAGGGCAACTCGCCTCTTCCCGCAGCGGAACGTGCATCCTTCGGGCCGCCGGCTCGGCTGCTTCCCAGTGCCAAAAAACCAGCCATGTCCTCCCCAGGGAGCTCCCACACACATCCCTACAGCACTCAGAGCAACACACCGAGCCCTGAAGATCACAAGCCTGCAGAGATCTGTGGCCACACAGCCCTGCTCGGGTAAGACACCTGAGTGTGGTGTGTTACATAAACACCTGCCGTGTATCCACTGCAGAGGGATGACACCGCGTGGTGCCTGAGCAGGAGAACATCCCCCGTTCCACGCACCCTGCCCAGCTGAGCTGCCTGGCTTAGGAACCGTATTAAGCTCTTTATCTATCAATAGAGAGAGAAGTATCCACAGGTTAATTATTTAGGTAACCTAAGGTAACCAGGCTCTCAATTTAGGCTTCTTAGTTAGGTAAATACGGTGGTGTCAGTTCTATTTTGTCAATAACGGGAGACAAATCTGTCACTGGTGCCAGCTGATAAACCACTTGGACATTTTACACTAACAAATACTACTCACTGCACAATTTTTTCAACAATTCTTTGATTTTGGGGGGCATAAGTTACTGGAAAATCATGTCATTCTTGTAAAGACCTGGAATTCTATTGATCAAGAATTGATGTAAATCTTTCAGGTCTGTCCTCAAATACGGGTATGGGCTGTAAGCAGAGGACACTGGGATCATTGAAAGTAAGTGCAAAGAGGGTCCAGCAAAAGTATTTTGTTTGAAATAGCAATCTAATTTTCTAAAAGATGGCGCTGGTTTGGATCAGTTCAGGGCTATTAAAAACTTGATGAACAGAGGCTATTAGTTCTCTGGTACTTTAGATAATCTGCCTTGTGAGCTTTTTTTTTTTTTTAATACCTCAGAATTCACTTCTTCAAGGCTTTTGTGAGGTAGGAGTAGGAGGTTTAATTATTCACTAGCAGTTTCATTTCTATGCACAATAGGAAAGGAGCATGATGCTACAATCCCTCCATGAAAGGAAATCCTGTACAGGTTAGCAAGTGCTCCAAAATCAAAGCCAGCAGTCACCAAATCACTCAGCATGTCTCATGCTGACAGAGAAGTCTCTGTCAGGGGAAGTGCCCATGTATGCTATCTTGAAGAAATCTATTTATAATCTTCTTTACTTTGCAAGAATGAAACTCATCCTGCCTCCTTCCCAAATGAATGTAAGACAGTGTTTAGGGGCAATCCCGAAACCTTCCCTTTCTTTGCTCAAAGCATTATTAGCAGCTGTCCAAATAACACCCAGTGCCACAGGGAGCACCTTCAAGGGGAGACACTTCTAATTCTTAGTCAAACCATGGCTTTGCAGCTGAGGTTGTCAGTAAGAATGCTGTTGGATAATTTCAAGGTCCTTTTCTGCTTCACTTACCCACATTAAATAGCATCTAACGCCACAAGTGACGCCAGTGAAACTGATGGGCACAGTACACAGCAACGCAGCAAAGGCGGAACAACTGGGAAACTTGAGGCTACAGTTTATTACACTGATCCTTTTCCATCTGGCAACAACCTGGTGTGCTCAATTTAAACTCATTCACTCTGCTGCTGAAGCTGCTACCTTTTTTCTTGCAAATCTCTGAACCTTTTTATTCATCAAATCACTTTTTCACGTCAATACAGAGAGTCTCACAGCACTTGCAAACATTAATTTCATGACAGTTTTGAGAGGCACAGCCCTCTTTTCTGTCATATTTAAAAAGTGAAAGAGCAAGTAATATACCTGAATCAGTCACTAAGCTGGCAGCAAAATGCATAGGAGAAATCTCCTCTGCTCAGACTTTTGCTTCTGGACTCTGATCACTATCACGCTGAAGTCACAGCTAAAATACTTCCAGATAACCAATGTTAAATAAGCAAAAATGAGAATTTTACCTATTTTTCCGAGAGTTTTAAGACTTGCATATTTGTTTCTAAGGGGCAGCAAAAGACCACATTCTTCACAGAGGACAAAAGCTACTTTTAGCAGTTATGATTCACCAAAGAAAAAGGATGGTTTTGAGTGCTTAGCTGCCACCAAGATCTCTGCAGAAGCAAAAGGCTTTCATCCTTTCAAACCAGGGCATTAAGTAAAAAATTACAGAAAACTGGCAATGACCAAAAGATGGACAGACATCATACTCCTCCAGTATAATGTATCTTGGAAACATGCTTGATAAAACAATTAAGTTCCTTCTAGGTAAGCAGGATTTAGCTGGCTACAAATCAAGGCTCAATTATCATGTCTGTTACAATACAATTCTTATTAATGATAATTCTAATTGCAGTGCTCACTATTCTCTTCCAAACCCAGCTAGACAGCTTCCTGGAGACCAGGAATTTTGATTAAATGCCTTACTTAGTACAATTTTTCTCTCAGCGACACATGCGGAGCTCCCACTGAGGTGCTACAGATGTTTCTGAAAGCAGAACCAGAGAAACAACATCCTCCTGTACTCACCTGGCACAAAGTGCTTTCACACAAAGCTAATGTACATCCAGTCATGCTCACAGACAAATATATGACACTCTGCAAATTTACTCTGAATTTACGTTAGTTTTTTTAGAGCATGTCAGTGTAGACAAATCTCTGGCTATTCCTACATACACTTAAGACTGGGTTGGTTTTGATCCAAGAAAAATAGGCAGATCTGTTCTCTTTTTAGCAATAGTTATTTCAAGGGACTTGCATTATGTTTCTATTGTGTTAAATGGAAAATAGCTTTTTTAATCATGATAAATCAAGCATATTCTATAAATTACTGTTCATCTGCATCTATGTATTATGCTTTTGTTATATAAAGAGCTTTCAACTTCACAGACACAACCATAACTCTCAACACTACACCACTGCCAAAGCTGAAGAAACAATATAAAGTAATTCTGACAGTATATGGTAAAGAAGATGATATGAATTTGTCCTCAGACCACTAGGAAAAGAACACTTAATCATTTGTTCTGCTTTAAATAAAAGCCTGCTCCCTAAACCGGAATGAATTTGTACAGCTCAGCTGAAATAATGGAATAGTATTCATTTATTTCAACAGGGAATTTCACTTTAAGCATAAAAAAATAATTAAAAATCAACTTCTCAGTATTGAAATACTGAAGTGGAAAGAGAGTTGCTGAGCTTTTATCCCTGGGATCCAGTGACAGGACATGTGGGAATGGTTCAAAGCTGCTCCAGGGGAGGTTTAGACTGGAAATTAAGAAGCATTTCTTTACTGAGAGGGTGGTCAAACGCTGGAACAGGTTTCCTGGAGAGGTGGTTGATGCTCCCAATTCCTGCCAGTGCATAAGAGGCATTTGGACAACGCCCTGAACAACATGCTTTAACTTTGGATCAGCCTGATATCACCAGGCAGTTGGAAGAGATGATCATTGTAGGTCCCTTCCAATTGAAATATTTATGCTACTGAAAATGTATTTGATGCAAATTTGGGGGCATTGCTCTAGCCTAAAAAGTCTATAAAAAATCTTCTCTGAGAGAAGTCCAGTTTAACAAGTAATTAATGATTTCTTGTGCCTTTATAGGCTCACTCAAATAAGTCTGTTCCAGCACACAACAAATATCATCAGTTCCTTAAGGGTGATTGTATTATTATCAGAGTTTTACAGGTGGCTGAGGAGAAAGACAAAGAGGTTAAGAATTCAGCTGCGCCCCAAGCACAACACAAGGGACAACAGAAGAGAATAACAACTCCAAATAACTTGGGAAAAAAGCTGCCATCCCACTACTATGAACAGATTTGGACTCAGTACACACAAAGCTTGTGTGAGGACACACCAGTAGGGTCAGGAATGGGATTCTTGGAGTGGAGGTTTTACCTCATGGTCTCCAGACGGAGCATTCCCAACCTCAGTAAAGGTTTTGTTTGGGGGCATTTCTAACTGAAAGTCACATTTTGCATCACCTTCATAAATCTTTGAAAACTCTACACTGCTAATTCCTGTTGCCAGAGTCAACAAATTTACATCACAGGAAACAAAACTGCAGAAAATGCCTCAATTCTCTTTATGCACTGGTCCATTGCCATTACATTAGGCATGAAGAAGGAGACAGTTCATATCTCAAATTCTCTGCAATCTCTCTACACAAGGCAGACAAAGTACAACTATAATTTTGCAGATGGAAAACAGAAGGAGTAAGCAGATTGCCAAAGGCTTTCAGAAGCTTGCTCAGTGAAATCTCTGACAAAAAATAAGACATAAACCAGTGCTGCTGCAAATGCATTTTTAGTGCCAATACACTGCCTTATCTATTAATCCCATTACCGTAATACTGTATCAGGTAACTGCTGAGACTCAACACAGATACTGGATGCTAGCAGAAATTTGTTATAATTCTTAACAAAGATAAATTGTGGAATCTGACATCATTTTTCCATCATATAGTAAGACTGGGACTGGGTTTCATCTTATATCACAGTCCTCCTATCTAATCTTCTGCAATGATCTGGAACATCTATTTGTTTACTTAACTCAGGCTGTGCAAAGCTGAAAAATTAGCAGGTGGTTTACAGGACCAAAGTCGGGCATCTTATCAAAGGGTAACTGGGAACTTCTGAAGGGTAACCCAAAAATGCTGCTCTAATTGTAAAGCAGCTGAGAAGTACTCCTTAGGGGAGGAAAAAAAACCTGGCTTAAACTAAGAGGTGCTTTCTAAACTGCTCCCCAGTGGGGTTGCACCTTAACTCCTGCTGCCACTGGAACTTAGGTCTGTAACCTGCTCTGGCAGAAGAAAGCCCATTGTAGCCTCTCCTCTCCTTCAAGACAGGAATAATTAGTGGACAGGCAATGTTTTTCCCAAACAAACACAAAAAAGCAGCCCTTCAGGGAATCACAGAACCAACCACGTCTGTGCCAAGCAGCTGTGTCACCACAGTGTGTGTGGGTATGAGAGCAGAACAGCCACTGCAAGAAGTTGCATGGCCTGCCCAGCTGTCAAGGCTGGACAACACCACATGGGAGAATCACTGGATTAAAAAGTATGGAATTAATTCCCAAAGACAAGGACTGTACCACAACTCCCATATTCCTGCATGACCACCTGAACCAATTACTCACCCTCCTGCCTGCTCCCTTCCTAGCCCATGGCTCTTGCCTTCCTCAGTGCTGCATGCCCCTAAACTGGATGGAGTGGGAAATTTCAGCTTTCTTCTCCCAAAAATATAATGATTGCAGTTAAGGGCGTGGCAAACAGGGCTATGACCCTCTTCTCCAGAAAAAGCCAAGTGAGGACAGGTTTGCCATGTCCCAAACAACTGTTCAGCTACTACACACCAAGGGGGCTCCCACGGGACATGTTTTTGGCTGGAGCTGGATGTCTCTGCTGTGTTTGATGATGGATTCAGAGCTGTGCTTCAAGCACTCCTGTGAGGTCAGGCTTTTCTGGGGATTCAAATGATCTCTAGATTGTAGTGGAGTCCAGTCAGTGCATGGTTCCCTGACTTCTGAGAACATACCTCCTTACAGGTGTCTGTGCCTGGCTCCTGTGGGCTGAACAGGGAGGCAACCTGAGAGCTACACACGCTCACAATATTAAGCAGCTCTGGAGAGCAGGATTTCTGGCTAATTTCCTTGCACTTAGGTGTCTTAGTTTAGCCTGATTCCATTTTAGGTGTCAAGACAGATGTTCTCTGAGGACTTCCCTGTAACTTAGCTACCCAATTCCCAAAGCAGGAATCACAGGAGTGTGGTGAGGTTAAGTATTAAGTAGAGTGAGGCCTAACAAGATCACATAAATAAGACAAGAGATTGCTCCAAGATAAATACCAGACATACTCAGAATCTCATCAGTATGAAAATAAGCTATATTGTATTCTGATCAAATATTTTAAATTAAAATTTGACATTCATGTATCATCTTACCCACATACTCTATAGACCACCGGAAGGAAACACTTTATCCACTAATCACGGGCTCTCTTTAAAAACATCACCACCAAAGACTGCACCAGCAGTGGAACTGAGATGATGAGCTTTTCCTAGTATCTGTTCTAATCTGGGAGTTAAGAGAGGTCACACAGCACCAACAGCAAGATGTATGGAAGAAGCACAGTTCATGCCAGAGATTGATTTAATGAGTTTTTATAAAGTCTTTTATGTCAAAGCCAGCTTATGATAGCCTCAGCCAGGATGGTATCTAATATCAATATGAGTATGCAGCCTCTTACCTTTTCCCATTTTCCACTCACACTCTCTCTGAAGTTATCCAGAAAACTGTGCTTTGTGGAAGCCACCAGGCTCAAATTTTTTTGCCTATTTCAGTTCTGACATTTAAATTCATCTTGAACTAACTAGGGGTGGGAGGTGACAATTTTATTTCATAAAACCTTTTGAAGTTTGGACAGGAACAGAAACATATCTTCCAGCATCTTCACAAAAATAATTTCAAAACATCTATTTTCAGATCTAAGTTACAGAGAAATGTCTGTAAGACCTGGGACTGGCATGGGAGGCCCATGTGTTTAACTTCTCCTAATTTAAACTAGAAATCCTCATCAGATCAAAATACTCTAAATATATAAATCTATAGGAGCTTATGCCCAGAAAACCTACACCTCAAGCCAGTGCATTAACTCTCATATAACCTTCTGAATGGCACTATTATTAAATTATATCAAAAAGCTTCTTGAAAACACAAACAGGTTTACTTCATTAGTTATATTTGCTGGAAAATGTTCCCCTCTTGCTCCAGCTGCAAGCTACACAAGCAAGTACAAAACTGAAGGAAAGCAACAGAAAGCAGTGAGAACTTCCCTATCGCCCTGAACACTAGAGGAGAACACGACCTCAGAGATATAGGCCCAGACTAGAAACTGTTAAACCCCACATCACTTACATGTTGACTTCTTAAGGAAAAGACCACATGAAATGGCAGCTCTCGATGTGAACTTCCCAGCTGGGGGCTCAGACTGCAGAGACTTTCATATCCTTTTGACAACTTACATAACTACATACAAAGCGTAACGTTATAAACTGATTTAAAGGACAATTTCCTTCTGTGCAAAGGTGCAGCATAAACAGCTCCATTAACCAGCTCACCATTTAAGATTCATACAAGTACATAAAGCAGGTGTTAAATAGACCTTGTATTGATCTGTTCAATCTGGAATGAATTTTACTGCCAATACATAGACACATGCTTTTAAGATATATACAATCATTAATTGTCTGTATCAAGATCAGGGGCTGGAAAAATATGAACCCAGTATTTTGACTGTTTCATGCTCAATTTCATTAACTAGTAAAATGGCTTAATGAATCAGGTCTGCAGCTTCATCTGCAAACCTCTCACCATCAAATGCTACCCATGGCAAATCTGCCAGCAGGCACATCTAGGCACTGTAGCCTGAACAGCTCAGCTAGAAGGGAAATACCCAGGAAATCCATCCCAACACTATCCAATGGATTATGAGTGACAGAACAAAGCAAAAAATGCAACAAACATCTGAAATCACTCTTGAACACAAGGTAATTGGTATCTGGAGAATATTCAGAACATGCCTTACCTGTGTAGTGCACCACACACGTCTGACCCTTCTTTGGAAATGTCCGTCCTGTTGAAATTATAAAACGTTACTCTTTTATTTTTTCTGATTGACCTGGCTAGACAGGCTTATCTTTTAAGTAGAAAATGCTGGACTGAGATTTGGTATTAGGTTACTTTTGGGTCTCTGAGACATTCACATGACAGCTGTAAGTACAAGTGGATCCTCGTACAACTGAGGAGGAGCATCTGAGGTTGTTTAGCCTGAAGAAAAGGAGGCTCAGGGGGGACCTTGTCCCTCTCTACAACCACCTGAAAGGCGATTGTAGCAAGGTGGGGATCAGTCTCTTCTCCCAGGTAACAAGTGACAGGATGAGGGAAAACAGCCTCAAGTTTCACCAGGGAAGGTTTAGATTGGATATGAAGAAACATGCCTTCCCAGAAAGGGAAGTATTGAAACTGATTGCCCAGGGAAGCAGTGGAGTCACCATCCCTGGAAGTTCAAAAACATGTGGATGTGGCACTTGAGAATATGCCTTAATGTTGAACGTGGTGCTGGTGTTAGGTTGATGGCTGGACCTGATGATCTTAAAGGTCTTTTCCAACTGTAACAATTTCACAATTCTATGACTACATGTTATCAAATCACTAATATGCAAGACAGGAATGGGAGGGTTTAGGGTACAAGGTCATAGTTAGGCTTCTATTTAGCTCTTAGACCCACTAATATTTTCCTTACATATCAATATTACATATACATTTATATTCTGTAAGTGCAAAACAACAGTCAAAAGTTCATGGATTATAACCTTAAAATTCTTAGAATGTTTTTGCTATAGTTTTCAAAATAAAGTCTTAGTCTGACATTGTGAAAAAATGCATTTGTATTCACATCTCTAATGCCTTTCACTCATGAGAGCTCTATGAGGGCATCTTTAATTAGCAGGGATGGGTTTTACACAAATTTTCACATACAAAGGCAGTTTAACTTTGTAGCATTGGGCAACAGTAAAGCAGTAATACACTAAATTCTTGTAAGAGCCTGGTAGCTCCTCCTAAAATGTTCATACTGACAGGAAAAAAGGCTTAAATTATTTGCTTGACACTGGAAAATCAAATTACCATTTCTATTTTACCTGTTCTAGCTACTGCCAGAGGCACTAAAAGCTAAAGGATGATTTTCCAGGCTCAATTAGGTGTCAATGGTGTATTAAAGTTGCTAATCTTGATTTCTCAAGGTTGGCCAGGGGAATGCTCAGGTTCATAAAGTATCAACGAGACCAGTACTTAAAAGTATGAACAAGACTAATTATTAAGAAACATCCTTGATAGAAAGCTAAAAACTGGTGATTCAGGCAGATTGTCCAGAGAATCTGTGGATGCCCCATCCCTGGAAGAGTTCAAGGCCAGGGTGGATGGGGCTCTGAGCAACCTGGTCTAGTGGAGTATGTCCCTGCTTATGGCAGGGTGTTGGAACTGAATAATCTTTAAGGCTCCTTCCAACACAAGCCATTCTATGATTCTGTGAAACTGAGGAGTGTCTTAGTCAGCTTTCTGGCCCCTGTAGTCAGAATTAACACAGTAACAAGTTATGCATCTCAGGGCACTTCGCAGGGTATAAACCAAGTAACACATAAGCTACAGCCTCAGGCCTTACATGTCAAAACCACACAAGCAATAAATGGCAGGAGGGCACGCTAATGCAATGAACCAAGATTTACAACACTAAATTGAGAAGATGGTGTTTCCAAGCACCACCTGAACAGCCTCGTTCATCAGCTTTGCTGGCTGGAATATCTCTACTTGTGGGTTGCACAAAATGCAGTGCAAATAGGTATCCAGTTAAGGCACCATGGCATGCTACTGTGGCATTCATCTCTTTTAAATTCAGCCATCTAAAGGCAACTATCATATGCCAGTCTCCTGGGCTTCCTCTATTGACGGCAGAGAATTAGCAGTGCTTTGAGAGAAAGCCAGCCTATCCAGAGAGAGCCAAGATGAATTATTCTCTGGAGATGGCCACAGAGAAAACCCAGAAGACTGCTTTAGACTAGCCAGCTAACCTGAGAAAAGTTATGTGAGATGAACCCTACCCTTGGTAAAACAGGTATTATTCAAATTATACACTGTTATACAGATATCTGAGAAAAGCAGTATCAGACCTTATGGACACACACTCTGCTGTTTGAGTGTACCACCAGCAAAGCTAATGAAGCTACATAATTTCACACCAAAGCTAAATTAAAAGCAGAAATGCGCGAGACCACTGACTCGCTGTGGTTTAAAACAGTGTTTAAAGTCAGATGATTTTGATTAAGATTTGCAACCAAGAGAACTAATCCATATAACCTTATTTGGAATAGCATATTGCTTACAAAGACAGCCTTGATCTATTTAATAGCTAGGAAGTACCACTATGAGGTTAAGTTAACCCTCCTTCCTACTCTCAACCCAGCACCATTACTTATACCCACATAACTATTCTGCTCTTGTATCTGTGCAACCAAGAGAAGAATTCGATCTTCTGAGCTAAACAGCAGAGGAAGAAGCCAATTTAAAAGCATACACAAAGAAAGGAAAGACATTGGGCCAAGAAACTTAAGCTGCGATCAACTTGAACGAATGGTTGTGTATGAGCCAAGGATGAACCTGGCCTATTATATACGCACATAACTATGTTAGAAATTACATCCTCTTAGAAAAAACCAAACCCTCATGAAATTATATTATAATCCCACAGACGAGCAGAACACCACGAATTGGCTCCGGAAAGGCGAGCGTGTGCCAAGGAGAGGTGAGTGACTGCCACCTGGGCTGGACCTCAGCCCTCGCCAGCATCCCACGCCGGACCGGGCGGCGGCGGCGCCACGCCGGGGGGATGCTGGCACGGACGGCCGGTGGTCCCGGCGAGGCCGGGCTCGCCACCGGGGAAAGTTTGGACTCCCCGGCGGCGCCGGCGCTGACCCCGCGCTCGGGCTGTGAAGCTGTCACCGGGTGCCACCGAAACGCCGGTCCCTTCGCCGCCGCCGCGACCCCGGGCGGCCGCCTGGCCCCGCTCCGCCTCTCCCGCACCGGGGGCTGGAGCCCGCAGGGTGCGGGGGCGGCCGTGCCTCCCCTCTCCTCCCCTCCCGCACCGCAGCCCTCCCGCACCGCGGCCCCGCCGCTCCCGCAGCCCTCGCAG
>JAOXXN010000446.1:111263955-111282114 GCA_026770055.1 Myrmophylax atrothorax | reverse complement strand
CTGTAAAAAAACATCATCCTTCCCACTGAAGCAGTGATGTTGCCATTATGTATAGCAATGAAAAGATATTAAAAGAATGAGGACGTGCGGGAGATGCTGCTGCCATCCCCCGGGCAGGGCTCGCTTTAGCGGCGGCCCCCGCCGGCTCCTCTGGGGGGTTCGGCGCCGTTTCCCCCCGTCTGACTGTGCCCGTGCCGAGTCCGAGCGGCGGGAGGGCTCAGGGGTACCGGTGCGGTTCCGCTGCACAGCGCAAGCAGCGGGGCAGGCGAGAGAACCGGGCACCGCGCTCTGAGACCATCCGGACACTGGGACGGGGCTCGGTGCGAGTGGAGGGTCGGCGTTTCCCGTTCCATGAAAGAAAGTATCTGTACTCGTACACTGCGTGTTCACGCTGAAGTGAATGTCCTCCCTGTTCTGCTGGTGAGCTGCAGCACCAGGGCAGTGGTACCCACCGGTGGTGACCCCACACAGCAGCAGCAGCAGTGGCAGGTCTCCAGCAGCCTGGCAGTGACCTTGAGTTTCAATGCAAAACAGTTTATAACTTCTTGTTCATATCCGTGTTTTAAATAGGAAAATCCATGTATGTATTGCTGAGGTGTTCCTGTGATGTGAGATTACATACTCAATCTTGCTGCAACTACTTATGAGTACACCTGTAACAGATGAAAAATACTATTTTCTCATAAACTTACTGTGTACTTGAATATCAAGAGTTTCCATTGCCTCTAAAGGAATAGTTCTGTTTATAGTTCTGTGTTCTGGGTTAAAAATAAAAATGGAACTGCAACATCATCAGTTTTCCAACTGAAAGAGCTGTCTGTATCCATCTAGTTCCAACCTGCACTTCTCTGACGTTGCTTTTTTGGGATTTTTATCTATTGCAAACTGTGTTCCATTCAAGCAAAAAGACTTTCCTCTATATGGGCAGTTGTCAGGATGAGTGAAATGGAGAATTACTGTGTTGGTTTGTAACAGTCATCTACACTCTGAGCTACACGGACCATCTTCATGCAGCTTTTCACGCTACTCTGATACGACTGTTCACCTACATGCTCTATTGCATATATCTTTATTGTGGCTCAGACACTTTAAAATTACTGGGGCTGGCTGGCTGGCTGAAGCTCCCCTAAGGTGGGCAAGTGAGGAAAAGCATGGGCTCACACAAGTTCAGAAGCAGTAGTGAGGGCTGGACAGGGATTCCTTTCACCTGCCTCACATTCACAGTGAATTCTACCTCTATATGCAGCATATATAGAATAAGCAGGCACTTACCACAGTCCATCAGGGCAGGTCTGTAACAGTGCAAATTCTGAAAAGGGTTTCTTTTCAGTGCCAATCTCAGAATGTCATTTGATTTCTGATCAGCAGGAAGATACTGAAATGCACTTGAGAAATAGGAAAATGCCAGGTAGGAGATAAGTGGCACAGAGGTATTAAGAATGCATGGACATTACTTGTTCCAGATGTGCCTCTGAGTCATTACAGAGCAACAAGGATGGCACAGGAAATGCTGAGCACATAAGGGGAGTTATGAAGGGAAATTCTAGGTACATGGTGTCCTATTAGGGCCCTTGGCTTTACGAGAAAGAGCTGCTTTCATCCGGGCTCCAGGTAGATGTCTGTGTCCTCTCAGACGATCAGAACATCAGAAGGCATAAGTCTGATGGATAAAAGCAATTTATACTTTGCTGGGCTCCTTTTATGAGTACCTATTTCCTTTTATCAGGGCCACACATCTCTCCATGATGGGAGAAGAATAGCTGTTCCCAAGTCATGTCTTGTGGCAGGAGGAGATTGGACTCAGTCACATAATAAATATAGTTCAGGTGGGATCACAGAATTCTGCTCTGAATGTCACCACAAAAAACAGGCCTTAAACACAGACTGCAGCATCCTCAGGGAGAGTAACCCCACAAACAGCAAAATTCGTGAGCCACAAGGTGGGATTAGGAGGCACCAAGCATTGATCTCGGTCTAACAGGTTGCATCTAAGTAATAAGCATCCTATCCCATGGCCTCTTGCCCCATGCTGGGTCTCTAAATGCAGACATAGAGCTTCTTTTGGGCATGAGCTAATTAGATCCCTTACACTCATATTCCCAAACACATGCAAAGAAAGGTGAGACCAAATTCCAAGACACAAAAAGGGAGTACAGGATACCTCAAAGTTGTTGGTTGACTATTTTTTTAAAAGTTTTGGCATCACAGATATTGAACAACAAATAGTATTTCTGTTTATCATCTTACAGTACTCACTGGAGGCATCAAGGCCCTCAAAGATGTGTTGTTAAAAACTTCTCAGCACATGAAGATCTTGGAAGAGTAGACTGAAACAAGGAATGTTCATATCTTCAGGAAAGCCTTTGAAATACAAGAAAAACTGGTTTAGGATGGACAGAGAATTGGAGGGAAAACAGAAGGGACAAAGGGACTAAGAGGGAAAGTTCATGACCATGGAAATGGTTAAAACAAGCCATGGAAACCATGGAACTGGCTAAACAAACCATGGAAATGGCTAAAACAAGATTATCAAAGCAGACCAGATTAGTGTTTTAAGAATGCTCTTTGAAAACCATTGCATGACATCCACTCCTCCCACTTTGGGAGCCAGCATACCTGTATCAAGGATAAAGTCTGTTAGTCTCAGCTTTCCTGAACAGCCATTTACCACAAGACCTACCCACAGCATGTTTTTCTATCCTGGCAACAGAAACAGTGGCCTGGAAAAGCTGGGGGTTCTCTCAACCATCCTTCTCAAATGTTTTCATGGAACCACATGACTCCAACATCTGAGATTCCTCAGGGGTCGCAAAGAGAACAAGTTGACCACAGTCATTACGAGGTTTTTACAAAAACCCAAAACCTCAAAGTTTAGTAGTCAAATATCTTATTTTCTTTAGTTAAACCACCTATAGCCTGCACTGTTTACAAACTATTTGTGCATTTCCACTTTTAGGAAGGCAAATATTTTTCAAATTTTTAGGGTGTTTTAATTTAGCTCATGGTTCCTATATTGTGAAATCCCATTCTTCATTGTTTTTAGAGTCTACGAAGGATCTACAAATCATGTGTAATAGATTCCATATGCACATGAAGCACACCCCGGAAGGAAAAACCCTAAATTGCCCATAAAGAGAAAGCACAAATTCTGCAAATGTATAAATTCATGGAAGCCACACCCCCCCCCCCAAAATACTTGTTTCCCTCCCCAGCATCTATGGAGAAGAACTCAGCATTACTTTGAAACCCAACCAGTGTTCTATGAACGTTGAAAACAAACTAAAAATGTGTTACCAATACTGACCTTTCCACTCACTAAACCAACATACACCACCAAGTAATTTTAATCCCAAAGTGTACAGGTCATGCAAAAGCAGCACCACACTGGAAAAAAGCCCGATCAAAATAAACACTGGCCTGCAGAGCTCAGCAGGTTGTGTCACTGCGAATGTTCCTGTGCATCACCAGCCTTGACAAAAGAATCAGGCCAGAATCAGGGACTTCTCTCAAAGCACGTGCCTGGGACAATTCTGACAGCACATCCACGGTGTCAGCCATTTGATGGGCAGATCAAACCCAAAACCCTCAACGTATCTGTTATAGGAAGGCTGTCTCACTTTCTCCCCACTGCTGGTTACCACAGGTTTGCAGCACAGTCACCTTCTCCCAATGGGTACTTGTTCCACATATCCTGAAACAGAATAAGACTTCTTCCTGAAGCAATTATTCTGAATCCTCATCTTCCTCTTGGAACTCCTTATCCACATCTGTATCTGTTTTCCCATTGTAGCTGTGGCTGTGAATGCAAAACTGCAGCTGGAATTTTTCAGTAGCACTAAAACTGCCTTGAAAGCCACCACCTCTCTGTCACGGGGCTCTCCCAGCTTGGATATTTACATATTCTCTGTCACAGCACTTTTGTGTGAGTCATTATGAAGGTCTTGGACCTGATCTCCAAAGCCTTTTAGAGGACTAGGTGAAGTCACCTCAGGTATGCAGAGGGAAGAACTCCGGCTCACCAGGATATGCACCACCAGCTGCCAAAGTGGAGAACTTGGTAGCTTATATTCCGGAATGTAGGCAAAATTCCGCAAGACCAGTACCTTAGTAATGGAACCTGCTTCCAGAAGAGATTAATGCAATTTATCACTTCCCAAAACACCTGGGTTTGGACAGACTCATGGTCTCACAAGCCTGTCTCCCCAGTCCAAGGAAAGGCACTGACACACTGAAACAAGCCCGACCATTGCGGTGTTGTTCGTACTGGGAGAATGCGGAGAGAGGGAGGGAGTTGGGTTTGTTCACCCCACAGAAGACAAAGAGAAGAAGAGTCTCAGTTGCCATCTACAACTACCTAGTGGGTGGTGGAGAGGATGGTACCACACTCTCCTCAGAGATGCCCAACAAAAGGATAATAAGCAATTGACACAAGTTACAGCAAGGGAAATTCTGACTAAATACAGGTTTAAAAAAAAAGTCTTCACCATGAGTTATCAAACAAAGCCTTAAGGAACCTGATCGAACTTTGATGTCAGCCCTTTTCCAAGCAAGTGGCTGGACCATATGGCCTCCAAAGATCCCTTCCCCTGAACTGATTTATGAGTCTGTAATATTTTTCCTGAAAGATGAACAAGACAAGGAAATGAAGTAGTGGTAGCGAGGTTAACCACAGTGCTGAAATTGACTGCATGACCCTAAATCACTTTGGATCTGTTTGCAATGCATAATGCTCCAAAGTGGCTAATACAAAGCTAGCTAGTACCTCAGATGCAATATAAATATGAAATTGCAGCATCCATCCAGACTAATTAGCACACATGCAGATTGCTGCAGTGATACTGTTTCACTGCCTACTGTTTTGAAGGCAGCTTGCTGAACTGAAGATATGCTCTGAGTCACTCTGTGCCTCAGTATTTCATTTATATAACAAGAATGATCATTCTGCTCTGTCTGTTTAGATTCCAGTTCTTCAGGTGGAGAGGTCATCTTTTATTATAAACAAATGTAAAACCTTGGGACCCAGAGCCTAAACACAAAGTCAAGCAGTGTTGTATCACAAATAAAATTTTCAATAATAACAATATTTTAAATGGACAGTCCAAGAGGATTATATTTTCTCTTCCATCCAATCCTTCATAGCAAAAAATAGATTAAAAAATGTAAGTAAATCTGTCTTTCAAACTGAATGGAACAGTACTGGAATCACATATACAAACACTAAACTAATTATTCCAGCTCCCATTTCTTAGCCATGGCAATTACAGAAGGAAGTCAGTGACTTTGAAAAACTTTGTATTTACAAGGCAATACATTTGCTGCTTTCTTCAGTAAAACTCTTTTCTCTATAGTTTTGGTATTTATTCTGCTGCATGAAGAAATGTCACTGGCAAGACATATTGGAAGCAGTTCAAACAACAGGAGAAAACCAAACAAACCGCAAATATTAGCTACAAGCTCCTGATTAGTCTTTCGATGATTTTGGAAAATGTAACTGTGGAAATGAAATTAACTGACATTCTCAATCCTCCAGATAAATGAATCAAGGGAGCTGGCTAATGGACTCAGAAAATTAAGGCTGTATTTGTTTTCCTTTGTTCTGCATGTGCAATTATAGCACTGTTTAATGAGTTTCTAGAACCTCCTGATCAAAATTATCTGAAGTTGTAACTAAAAGATCAGCAGGCAGAGAGGCAGGACATATCAGCACAACTACAAGTAGGACAGCACAGAAAGATTGTAAAAAAATTGGGGGGGGGTTTGCATGATACTCCGGGGACAGCTTTAATTCTAGGTAAGTGTCAACAGGTCAGCAACAGACACTAAAAATCTCGGGCTTTTTACGTCATCTCTAGGAGAAACACAAACACTAATCTTTGTGGTATTCAGGCATTCATCAGGGTTGATGCTCCCTTAGAGAAAGGCAAGGCTGAGTCAGCCTGCCAGATTTTGCACCTGTGGAGTCAAGGTGGCTGAATCCTGAAGAACAGGTATTTAGGCTTACACTGACCTTCAAGTGGAATAATTTTAAATCCTCCCTACTAGAGAAGCAGGGAAAAGTATTTTATTTTTATTTTATTTTAAATTAAGACCTTACCAGAGTTAAAAAAGAGATCTGAAACAGAACCACTGCAGCCTCTCAGTAAAAATGGAGACCCCACAGGACCTTCAATACAATTCTACCTAACACTTCAACTAGTTTAAAGGCTGTGGATTAAAAATGTCATCCATTATAGCTCAGTTTCAGCCTACATGGACGGTTACCTAAACAAGCAGCTGAATAGCATCCCAGTGTCTCCACCATTTCATTTTAGTTAGCAGGTTTGTGTTAGAACACATTCACCAGTATTTTTGTCTGTATCAGGGAGGTAGGGTGATCCTACTAAGTCTAACTAGCAAGAACACTTCTAGGGAAGACCAGGTCAAAAGAGTTTCATTACAAGAGTTTCTAAATACAGCTGAGAATCAGCTTTCTTTAGACACTTCTGAAATTGTCCCAACTAGAACATCTCTACCAGTGACAGCAACAGTAAACTATTCAACTATCCTGGCCATTGTAAGCGTTATCATCGAACACACCCCACACATCAAGCAAAATAAGATGCAGAGAGACCCCACAATCTTTCTCAAAGAATATTCTCAACCATGGTTTAACTGCTTGAATAGATACTAGAACCCACATGGTTCAGAAGCAACCAATTTTTATATAATTTATAAAATTTGCTTTCTAGTGCACTTTCCAGAAAGAGTATTGCTAAGATTTGACTATGTCTACACTGTTAACCAACCTGTTTGAATACAAGGTTATGTCAGCTTATGCTCCCTGAGTTCCTTTACAATAATAAATTACTTTCCCAGACCTGGCAGAGTTTAATGACTCTTGCAATTTATTAAGCTGGGATAAATATATATCTGCTAAAAATATTACTATCCTTTGTTCATCTTCAAGTCTCCACGGGCTTTCAATTGAGAGGGATCTAACTGAGCACATACACTGTGGCAAAGAGCATTTAGCCATGCAAGAAGTTCCTTTTATCTGATGTACTTGGTGGAGATCATAAAATATCACTTTAAAAGTATAAATTTACATCATCATGTTAAAAAAGAAGGTACTAATAAGAGATGTCTTCAAAAATAAATACATTTAATGCCTATGAAAGAAAAAGACTCTTATAGTTTGGAAGATGAATGTTGACTTATAGATGGAAAGACCCAATAGATCATGCATTGCCTCTCTTTGCCAAGATAGGAATATTTCCTAAAGAACCTTTCATACTCTTCTGCCCAGTACAATTTTTACAACGTAAGTGCTGGAGTTTCTCTCAAAAACCTGATTGCTTTATAAAGCATGCACAAAAGGCTGGCCTATACAAATGGGAGCATTAGGTCAAAAACTAGAGGTTTGAAACAGAGAGGCACTCAGCCGTGGGAAGGATGTGGGCAGGAATCACACAGCACTACAAAGGGCTGTTGGTGGGCTGATCATGGATAAATGTGCTACTTATAACAGACATGCAAGTACTGACTATGCAGCCATTCCTTGGCATTCATCTGTCCGTACCCGTATCCGATCCAAGTACCTCAGCGAGGCTCATAAAGCAGGAGCTATTCATCTATTTTAGGTACTTCAGGATGGAATGAATCATGTCCTAAAAGTATCTATTTCTCACTACTGACTTTTAAGTGAATCAGTAAGCAGGGTCTGACTTAGACAACTACAGTGTGTTTGTCTAGAGCTATGTTAGAGAGCTGAGGCTCAGCTCTGTTGCCCAGTGGGAGCCATATGTAGATACCTCTACACAACAGAAACTAACATTTACAGAAATCTTAATTTGTGGGATGAATCTCACACATACAATTAAACGAGAAATGAGTATCATTCTGTGACCATCTTTGCATAACCTCCCTTTATATGCTTTCCTTCCTAATTCCTCACCCATTTTGCTTTAGCACTGTGAAAACGCAAAAAACATTAGGCCCTTGCTGGGACCATGAATGAAGTGGCCTTCTGGAAAGATTTGGTTCCCTTCTTCTCCCTCCAATGAGCCACAGGAGTCTCACTCTAAACCAAAAAAGGGAACATTGGGTGATCAACAAATGCTCTGCCGCCTCCATTTCCCCAGATGTGTTGGACTGCTATGTTTGAATTGCATATTTGCCTTTCTGTTACAGAGGAGAGGGAATTCCAAGAGTCACAAACATCAACAGAGCTGCTGACAACATTTCTGCAAGAGTGGTGGATAGCTCAGGTTGGAATGATGTGATGGAGGATCTCTGGTGCCTTCCCTGAGACCCAGGAGGATATCAGAGAATCCACTTTACATGACATATGTACAAAAATGTGTAGCTAGTGGGAAAAATCCTGTTCTGAGAGTAGTAACAGCACACAGATTCAACCCTGTCAGAAGAGCACTGATTTATACTTATCATGATCAGTGGGTCTGCTCTGACAGATTACGGATTTTGTGTCTTTATTAACTGTGCATTACTTTCACATTCAGTTCCAGTTAGCTGGTGACAGATAACTATTTTTAAAAATCAGATCTCAAGGAAAAGAAATGTCAATGTGGAAAAATAAAGACATTTAATATGTATTTATTACGTAAATAAATACTCAAGCTTCTTGAAAGTGTTGAAGTAAATGACATATCAACTTAAATTGGTGAAATCATGCTGAGCAGCTTTAAATAGAAATACTTTTGAAGTAAAAATACCACAAAGCATCAGACATTTCATAAAGTTGATTTACATTAGTATTAGAAAAATTATTACTCTTATATTTTTATTACATATTGAGCTGGATCTGTCTTCCTCTGAAGTCACCAGGAATATTAACATCAATTTAATCAACTTGAAGCAAGGTTTAGCCTGGAAGAGTTATTTTACCATGAGTAAAGGAGAAAATTAATTCTGAAACTCAGCTTTTTCAGCAAGGCCCTGCACTCACATCCGCAGAGATATTTAGATACCAATCTCCCACTGGACAAGAAATAGACAGGTAAATATATTTAAGAACCTTGAACTCATTAGTTCTGATCCATACTGAACACAAAAGGTATTCACTGTTTCCCTGAATAGTGACTATAGCAATGTGGGAAAAAAAGCAATATAAAATTGGTATTATAAGAAAGGGCAGCTCACCCTCTGCAATGATGAAGGCTGGATTAATTTCCCAGCACTCATTATGAGCTGTGGGAACTCATGGCTACCAACTGACAGCTGTGTGCAGCTCAGTGTTCAGTTTTGGACTTAGGACACGACTTCTAAGCACCATCTCCTTCAAAGCACCAAGGACTGGCTGGCTGGAATCACACTAGAGCAGAGCCAGCCAAGGTGCCACCAACTGAAACACCTTATTTAAACCACAGGTGAAATTCTCATCTGAGTTGTACCAAAGTTAATCAGAGGCCCAGAGGTGATAATAGATCAGAATCTCGCTCACTGTTAGTGTAAAGACTGTGGTCACACACTGGAGCAACTCAGATTTCTAACAGGTTACTCTCCATGTTACTCTCTGGGGCCTTGGTGGAAAACTGTGGTATCACCCAGGAGAGTTGTCAATTACCAGCCTTTATTTTGAGTGTGTCCTATAGAGATCTGCACACCACAGGGTAATGCAGAAATATAATTTATATTTTTCCCCAGAAGAATACAATAACTGAATGAGTGGAAATTTTTTTTTCCTCCTATTTTTTCCCAGTTTTAAAAATGAGACTATGCCAAGCAAAAGTTCATTGCTTTGATCCCCTATATAAATTGTTTAAATTCTGTAGACATGGCATGACTTACCGGTTTTCACCCTTTGTATATTTTACAAGTCTTCCATTACTTGCAGTTTTTTGAAGATGCAAACTGGAAGATAATCTTATCTTAAATGAGTTTTGTCATATATGGTGTTTATGGAGGTACCAGATGATTCTGTTCTTACAGAAGTTCTTTGCTCACATTATTGCCTCCCACCGAAAAACACCCACAGAACAAATCATGGGAGAAAATTTTCCTTGAGATCCTCAAATGTTACCCCAAATGGCTTCCAAGGTTCCAGCCCAATTGCTACAGAGTGGCGCTTACCGTGTGTCCAAACCCTGCAGATTTCAAGGAACACTAAGCATTAGGGATTTTTTAAAAGGCCACAGCAAACTCATGCTCACTGCCTCCCAGCTCACTACCATGCCAGTGGAACTTTGTGGATGTTGCCATTTTTCTATCTAAAAATCTTAGAGAATTAACTATAAATAAATGTAAGTACCTCAGATGAAGTCCTATTTCCTAATGCCTTCAGAGAGATATGAAAATCTCACTGTGGCTCTCCTGCAAATAGTTAGCAACATTTCAGTGAGATGATCTGAATTCCAAAACTGAGGATGATTCTGTTGATGGCAAATCTTGTAGATTCAGCCTTGCATTGCCCTCTGATAATGTAACAGACTCTGCTGAAGAGCTGATGCTTTAAGAGATGATGAAATGAAAAAAACCCAACAGCATATAAAAGTACAGTCTTCCTCATGAGTAGTCACTCCATGCTCTCAAGATGTCTGCATAGCTTCAGAACACACATCATCCTCAGTGAAGCATCTGAGCATTTCAGTCACACTGAGGCAAAGTTTCTGCATCCAAACCACATTTTAGGTCGCTAGAATCCAGCTGCAACACAGTTTTGTTAGGATATTTAAAGCACAATGGTGCAGAATATAGATGAGATGCTGTGCTAAAGAATAGCTTTATCAGTTTCTGCAAAATACATCCAGAAGACAGCAAAGCAGAGAAACACCATTATTTTAAAGCAAAGCAAAAATATCTTATACAGACTCTGCCAATTTGTGGAGCTGCTGGAATTGTACTTTAATGTTATCTATTAATTATAATTATTATGGATAAGACATTGCCACTAATGTATGACACAATAATTCTACTAGCACTTGGAGGAAACTCCCAGTGAAATAGGTCTGGCAGTGTGGCATCTGTGCCAGCAAGGTGTAAGGTGAAATCATTAAAAAACATGGTTTTACTGGAGGAACAGATAGAGACCAAAAATGTAGGAGTCTTCCATAAAAAGGGATCTTCTAACCTGCATATTTAGCTTTTTAATTTTTACCCATTCCAATCACCCTTGCTGGTTTGTCCTTGATGAATATGAAAACATTTTTATTTTTGATGTAATCTTCATTAAATAATCCACAAAAAGCAAGTAGCTGTGAATGAGCATGTGATATGATTACCTAAATTTGGGAATTCTTAAGTGGCACTATCCTCATTAAGTACATCTGGAAAAAAGATATTTAAAAGTTCTTACAATCAAGGTCCAACAAGGTGTTTGTTTTCCCTGGGTGGTACTATAAAAATATATAATGTATAAATCAGCCAAAGATGCAGACTGTGTATAGTTAAGTCTTACATCTTTAACTATAGTTTTTACATTGATAATTTGTGAACCTCTCCCCAAGTCTAATTTATTCACTTTTTTTTTATGTAAATGCAAGAGACTCAAGTTACATGAAAGCTGAAAGGAGGTACATGGGCAAAACACAAATTATAAAAAGATGCTGAGGATGGGATTCAGTTACCTGCACATAAGCTTCTAATGCCATCTTAGACAGTCTAGGGACTATCTAGGGATCATCTCTCTGTAGCCAGCTGACACTCCAGAATGGCACTACTCTTCTGTAAGTCCTATGCCATATCTGCCAGGCCAGTGTGACTGTCTCAGGTATCCCAAGGCACTAAAAAAAGCAATGGTTGCTTATACTGAAGTAATTAATCCCACCCTGAGCACTTATGTTCAGTGATATGCAAGATTCTGTCCAAGATAAGCCCAGAGAAGGATGCACTGAGGAAGGGAAACGTGGAGACACCCAAGGCAGTCCGTCTGAACCAGCTCTGGGCCTGAAGAAACACAGTTGATGCAAACTGGTGTATCCCCACAGGGCCCTGCTGTGTTACAGGAGTTTATCAGTTGGGTCTTCTGGATCTTTGTCAACTCAAGGATCTTGCACAACATTATGTTACATATTGTAGACACTGAAGAGTAAAGAGAAACAGGAAAATTTGGACTTCCCTTTTGCATTTTGTGTGTATGATGAGGAGACAGCCCTTAGACACAGGTGGCTGGGAAAACCAAACAAGAGATCAATATATATTTGTAGCTAGGAAATCTGTCCCAGTAAAATGAACTCCAATCACTAATCACCTGTGTTTTCTTCTAGACTACTTTGCTTTTTTCTTTTTTTAAAAAAATCTCACCTTCCTTCATTCTCTTGTAACTACTAACAGAACAGAGCATGATTTCTCTTTTCTACTTCCCTTTCGTAGCCACTTAAGATCTTGTGTCTCTGAAAGGTGCTGCCCATCAGAGATTGCAATCTGCCTTTTACAGTTCTCAGTTATGTTTAAATCTTCTTTTATCCTTCAAACGCTGGCTGAAAGAAGTATCAGGTCATTATTTCAGGCTGTAGCTTAATACTTAGGCTTAACAGTGTATGATCTCTCTCTTCATCAAAGACCTTCATTCACTGAAGGTCAAGGTATTGTATCAGAGTGTTATTTTTAAATGTATTCCCAGCAGTGAAGAGTTAAAAATAGTCTTCTACGAAAATGCACAGTAATTGGTTAAACCTTGTTAGCCATCACATGAAGATGTAACTCCTCCCAGGAAAAGACATAGCCAAAGCAGCTTTGCCATGGATTTATACTTAGAAGAGCAGCTGCAGACCTACAGGGGAGGAGTTCACAATATAGGCTCTTGGATTATTAGCAGAAAACAATTGCTTCATTCTGGAAAAGGAAGGGAAGGAGATATGAGAAAAAATTTTCCTCATCGTGATCTACAAGAGAATTCTGTGGATTCTGTACTTTGGAACAACCACCATTAGACAGAAATCTTAAAAAGATGGAGCTGGGAAAGGCAAAGCTGCTGAGAACTGGCCTCAATGCTTTATATCAGGCCATCCACCCTGTGCATGGAATTGCTTGGACAGATGGGAAGCAAGTGATATTGACTGCTTTATACTATCAAAATGGGGAGCTGAAGTTTGGAGATTCAAGTGTTGTTGGTCAGTTTGAACATGTTCATGGGCTTTACTGGGGCCCATGTTGCTCTACAGACACCCCAGCTCTGCTCGCTGTTCAGCACAAAAAGCACGTAAGCATTTGGCAGCTGGGGTACAGCACTGCAGAGAGGAAGAAACCCTTGATTTCTCAGACCTGTGAAGTTGGTGAGCCGTTTCCACTGCTCTCTCAGGGCTGCGTCTGGCACCCAAAGAAGGAGGTCTTGGCTGTGCTTACCAAACGAGATGCTTCAGTCTTGCACGCTGTTCGTACTGACAACACACGGGTCAAGGCAGAGATCAAAAGCAGTGGGCTCATCCACTGTGCTTGTTGGACTAAGGATGGCAATCGTTTAGTAGTTGCTATAGGCAGTGCCCTGCACTCCTACATATGGGATAATGCTCAGAAAACTCTAAATATCTGCTCCTTTTGCCCAGTCTTTGATGTGGGAGGTTATATCTGTGCTATAGAAGCCACACTGGATTTCCAAATTGCTGTAGCTACTGAGCTTCCTTTAGATAATATCTGTGGTTTCAATGTGGGCATCGCATTTGATGTGCCGTCTGGTACAGAAGCTGGTCCTTTAATCTCACAGTCTGCTCTGGTGCTTGGGGATGAGGAATACTCCATGGATGTGCGAAGAAAGTCCATAGACTCAGATAGATCAGGTGTTGATTCAGTTGCTTCTTCTTCGTCAGGTCCTGTGGATTTAACCCATATCCTTGCAAATCACCGTCGGTCTGATCCCGGTCCTCTTATTACTCTGAAACGCAAAGACTCTGCAGCAACAAATGGTCAAGATTCTTCTCACTTGATCTTAGTGACTTTTGAGAGGAAGGTAACCACCACCCGAAAAGTGACTATTCCAGGTATTCTGGTTCCTGATATAATGGCTTTTGACCTTAAAGCTCAGATTGTGGCAGTAGCCTCTAATACTTCTAACATTGTTCTTGTGTATTCAGTAACCTCGTCCTGCATGCCTCACATTCAACAAATCCAGCTGGAAAAAAATGAAAGACCAAAAGGCCTATGCTTTTTAACAAATAAACTTTTATTGATTCTGATTGGTAAGCAGAAGTTCCCTGAGCCTAATCTCATTCCATCTACAAGTTCAGACAGGTATGTAATACGTCTTATGATCAAAGAACTGATGCTGGAAGAAAATTCTTCAGCGTTGCCTGAGACTAAGCAGAATATGTTTTATAACTTTGAATCCTCTGTTAATATACCTGGAAAAAGAAAGTTCTTTGAAAATCTTGCTACAGAAGACCAGCCTCAAAGCAGGGAGCTGTTAATACCAAGAAACACAGTTATTCAATCTCCGAGTGGCAGGAGAAGACTCATTGAAGAAGTAAAGAGCCCTAGTTATGAACAGAGCTCTTCATCAAGTGTGAGTGATTTGGATGAAAAAAGGCTCCCAGGTGACTCCTCGGTGGCCTTGGAAACTTTGGATGCTGAACCTACGAATCGCTCAGTGTCTCTTCGTGGTTTTGGATCACCTACCAGGATTTCCAGCAGACCAACGTCCCCAAAAGTGCAGTTCAATGTGATCCAAGAAACACCAAATTGTCCTAAAAACAACAATTTGCCAAGTGAAAGAGGAGTGAGTCACATATCTAGGAATTTAGAAAGACTTTGTGGCAGCTTCAATGAGTTACAACTGAGTCTTTCTGAAATAACAGACTTCACCCGAAATGGGAGGAGGATCTCTTTAGCCTATCCATGCTCACAGGAGCCACCCATCGTTCATATCACTCACCAGGTAACATTTTATCAGCTTAAAAATGTTGTGATAGGACACTAAATTTTTAAACAATCTTGTATTTGTTTAGCAGCTTTAGTTCAAGAGAATGCAGTTTAATTCTTATCAATCTGTGAGAAATGTAACTTAGGTTTGGCATCAAGCTTAATCTAAAGTGGAATTATAATTTGTCATTGGAACAATAACTCAGGAGGATATGGGTACCTTAGAGGTTACTTCGTGTGGGAGATTTGTCTGTTTGTTCTTTGATTATGCACAACAGTGTTGAACACTGGCTGATTTTGTGTGCATCTGTCAGAGGAAGAGAACAGAGCCGGAGTTGCTAATGCACAAAAGGTTTATATGTTAGCTTAGTGCAGAGCTGAGCCAACAAGTAGGGTGGTAGTGGCCCACCAGAAACATAATAAATTCAAACCTGAACTCAAATATCCAAAGTCTGAAGATAGCCAGACTCACAGAAAGACTGAAACGAAGTGTTGAATCTCAATTTATGGAAAACTCAAAGAGGCATGACATGAATTTGGCTTATTACTACTTTGGTTTCTCACCACTAGTCTTCACAGAGCTGGATGTATTCAATTTGTAAAACATACTACCACTTAAATTTTTCTGGGAAAAAACCCTAAACAACAACAACAACAACAAACCCCCCAATCTGTCAATATATAATTATAATTCTGTTAAAGAAATAGAAAAATGTCAAACCTATCTACCCTTGTTTTGGCAAATTTCCTACTGGCTTCAATAAGAATTTCAACTAAGGAATGTAAGTTGGGTAATTATTTCTGGCTATTCTTCTTAGTGCAGTAACACCAACATTATACTGTTCAGATTTTTGAACATGCTGATGATAGTGGTATTGCTGCTAAAATTGAGGTCCCTTTTGGGATGTAGTTGCCAATTATAAATGCATTCTTATCTACTGCAACATAAGCAGCATTGTGTCAAAACAATACATTACATTGTGATGATGCTGAAGTATGTACTTCTAAACCAAATTTGACTTCCTTTTACTTTAAAGGAATCCATACAGACTTCTAAGTACCCCTCCTTCAACACTCATTAGGGGATGATGACTCAATTCAATCATGTTCATTACCTTTTAGCAATTGTTTACTTGGCATTTAAGCAGATTCTTGTATGTTGGCTCCTCTGGATAAAAGCAAAGCCTTCGATCTGTATTAGTCAATAATTTAAGTTGAACACATTATACAAATTCTGGTGAAAAAGCAACATATCTACTTTAAATAATTTAGGATTTTATTGGCCAAGAAGCAAGGCCTTCTGTTCTCCAGCATGTTCAAATTAATTCTGATTTCTTAACATAAATCAACTTATTTATTTAGCAAGCAGCCCTATCTCTAGGATTCAATTGGATTAACCTTTCCAAAGAGAAGTTTTATTTGTGACACATAACATTAATCTAAGATCTGAAGTCGCTGAGCGTGTTTGCTTGCACAAGCAGTAAGAATTAATCAACCTGTTTTTTTTTTCCTTTGGAAGCAAAGACAAAAAAAATTAAGTGCTTCTAAAATACAGTTAGACAAATTACACTTAGAAAGGAAGACTCTTATTTATCTGTACAGGTTAGTTTCCCATTGTGCCAGCAGCAAGCACTGCTAGCACCACATTATAATGACTCAGAAAATGTGCCACTGAAATGCCTTTCCACACACAGCTTTCCTGGGCAAGTCTCGATTAATGCCTTGCATAGTTCAGCCCCTCTTCTGAAATCTAACAGGATCACAGCATGATGCCAAAAAATAATGAAAAATAGACTTGGCAGAAAGGTCTCCAGACAGACAGGGAAATATTTGCTTCATAGGCAGCTAATAATTTTCAGAGAAAATAGTTGTTTTGATTAGTTTAGGTTCAGACATCTGAACCATGTTCCTCCTTCAGGAGTTGATTAGCGCGCTGTGAGCTCAGCGACCAGCTGGGCTGTGGGTTCCAGCCAGACTCTGTGTTCACAGTGCAAGAAGTCAGGAAATAGCTTTATTGCCTTATGATATAAATATCAGCCAGTGGAAAACATTCTAAGCTTCAGGAATACTGCAGTCCAGTCAATAATATGGCCATTATCTTTGAGCTCTTTGTGCCAAGTGCATGTCTTCTTAAGTGTCTGTATAATCCCCAGCACAGCAGCGGCTCAATCATCATTGAGAAACCTATTGTTCTATAAAATCTAATGATCAGTACTGCATAACCATATTTATGCATCTAAAACATAAAAGGAAAGTTTAAAACACAATAGATAAAAAGGTAGCAATAATTAATGAGCAATTACAAACACTGTCATGCAGAAGCATTATTGACATATTTATGTATGGTTTTCTGTTCTGCTTAGAACACTATAAACAAAAACATTTTTACTTAATAATTTATAATGTCTGCTCACTAAATAGTCTCTAAAACCTTTGTTTATCCTGTTAGTGCAAGCCTGCCTATAACTCCTCTGAATTCACATCTATGCAGTGCTACCAGAATTTATATTCTTTGTAGCCCATAGCCTTAGAAAAAACCACAATCACTCACACTTTGGAAATGTCACTGCACTATCACTTGTGTAATAGCATTCAGCCACCGGAGGTAACTTGATCATTCAACCCTGAAAAGCAAATATTATTGGTCTTTCATCACATACAGACTTGTGATTCAGGGTAGTGTGGGAAGGCAGACAGACAAATGCAATAAGAGGATATTATTTAAAAATTAAAAAAAAAAAGAGGATGTCACAGATTTGTTTCTGTTTCATTTTGCAAAAAGAGGCTTTTATCATCCTGTTCCTCCAGAAAAGAAACAGCTGCAGAATATTTAAACTGTCTCATTCAAAAGCTAATTACAGTGGAAATAATCTGGATTTGAAATGAAAGGAATTTGGGCAAACCTCTGCAGGAGGAATAAGATTCATCTTAATCTGAAGAATATCTTAAAGCTCTACATTTTGCTCACAAGCAGTATTATGACAAAAGTGTATATCATTGAGAGCATATCTTGCATAATTAAACAGGAAATAAATATTTTCCAGCAATTCATCACAATTACTTTCTTTTCTTAGCACTCACCAATAATTGCATACAAGTCAATTTGTGCTTTTATGGTATCTTCATACAATTTACTATGGGAAACTTTGTTGCCAAAGTCAGCTATAAAATAAACAATTTTTTTTACACAGAGCTGGGAGATGAATAGAAAGGATTCAAACCTATGGCAGTAAAGTTCTTCTGATAGAAATACGTGATGTAAAGAAGGGAGCTGTAAGGGGGGCACAGTAAAATGACCAAAGACCAAGTTGCAGTGATAAGTTGTAATAAGACATGAACCTTTCTGGAATCCAAAGGGCAATTTTGACTCAG
>JAOXXN010000446.1:111246602-111263945 GCA_026770055.1 Myrmophylax atrothorax | reverse complement strand
AGGTTGAACAACAGAAAGTAAGTCATGAAAATGATAGAAGAGGAAGGTGATATGACTGCTCCCTAGAGTAAGAAACTAGTCAGCTATCCTGAAATTTAGAAGGAAGAGATTTAGGATGACTGTAAAAGAAAGACGTGCAGTAGTCAAGAGAAGGTGTGATTAATGCCTGGATAACATTTTGAGCAAAGGTTGAGGAATTTGTTATTAACAAATTCTGTCAACACTGTTCTGAAGCTGATCAATAGCAGAGAAGCAGAGGAGACACAATACCTTTTATTACAGCAGATGATTTGTTTGCTGGATACACAGACACAAAAGAAAAGGAACATGCAATGTCAAAAATGAAGCCAAGTTTTCATATTGTGCAAAGAAAGTAAAGATCTGAGTTAAAAAAAACCCAACCAACAAAACACTCAAAACATAAGGATCATGAAAGCAAAAGTACAAAAGGTGTATCTTAGATGACAATACACCTGAAACAGTAGTTGCAGAACTATTAACAGGGTAGAGAAATCCCAGCATCATATCACCTGGAATGCTGATGAGCTATAAATGCAAACTGCACTGGGCTTTAAGCACCTCTGAGCACTTCAGATCTCTTCCAGCGTAAACATTTTACAGGCTTATGCTTCTCTGCCAGGTTAATTAAGGTTGCAATTGGAAATGTCCCACATAAGGGCAAGAACGTATATATTAGGATCTCCAACACAACAAAGCCAGGATCTACCAAAAATCAGGCAGGAATTAGAGCAACAGTAGAAATCATGCCAGGAAAAGGCAGCCTTGCAGGATGCCAAACCTGATGAACCTGTGGCAATGCTGCACAAGGCTCAATGAGACATGGTACTTTGAATGCAAAACATCATTGTTCTCATTCCTCTTCAGAGCTCTATTTAAGTATCTTTCTGTTGTCTGCTGGGCCAGAACCCCCACATCTAGCTAATTTACTAGTTTTTTCTCATCCTGCACAATATGGGGGCAAGGTAAAAGAAAGCTTACTAATGGGTATTAAGGTATCAAATCTGGAATAACACTGGAACACAACACATGGAGCTGAAATTCAGGCTTTAAGAGAAGGAAAACAGTTCTAGATAACTACAGCACTATTCATCATACCACGCAGAGATGAGACAGATAACCTGGTACTTTTCCTTTAGAAAAGAACAGATTATTAACACAAAGGAGATGAAGCATATTCAAAATACCTGTAATTCAGTGCAGTTCTTGAAACTGTGCCACAGGGGAAATTATTTGCTCAACAGCAGAGAATAGGGATTAATAGAAGAAAAATAGGATGGTTAAGGAATTAGCTGGAAGGAAGATAGCAAATAATTATAGTAATATAGAAGAAAATGGAAAAAAATTATTAGTGGATTTTCTCGTGGTTGATCTTCAGGCTCATCTAAAAGTTTCATTAACACTCTCCTGAGTTGTGCTAATAAAATTTGCATATGCCATTAAGTCAGTAGTATTTTCAATAGAGGATCTGGATATGACACCTGTAAAGTGATCACCTTATCACCTAGAATAAAAAGGATTGAATTGAACTAAATAAACTAATATGAAATGCACAGTGATATATTCCAGGATTAACAGATGAACTTTCTGCTTTAAACTGGATATTCATTAGCTGGAAAGAACCAAGGATGACAAAAGCTTGTACATGTTAAGTGGCTTCAAGATGACTTTCACAAAAAGCACAAAGGCAGTGTGTGGGTACCTCAGTGAGGCACATCACTCAGCAGGCAATGCAGCACTGGGCACACAGCTGGGAGGCCTCATCTGAAAAACAACTTACATTCCTAGAAATTCATGGGCAAGAAAGACACATTCAGACTTGCACTGATTGTGAACCCAGTGTTAGTAAAACCAATTCTGATTGGTAGCACATTCTTATTTAGCTCACTGTTTCATCAGTTGTTGAATTTAAGTTAATTTAGATGATCTCAGCACCCAGGCAAGCGTAGGCAGTGCGTTAGGAAATACAAGACGAATGGTGGAAAGGTCAAGAGGCAGAAGCAGCTCCAGCTGATGGCTCAGGGGGGTGCAAAAAAGGGATAGAAAACATGTTCATTTATCATGCAGACATACAGTATATAACATCTAATGCAGGGATCCTTTTTGCCTTAGAAAATTATTTTCTTCTCTTATATACTTGCATTCCAAAAAGTGAGTTTTGAGAGACAGTTTGGCACTGCTGTGATGGGCTGGCTGCTGCCCAGAACACCCTTTATAGGCTATAAAATCTGACCTGGGGCAGGCTGACATGGGGGAAGCAGAACAATTATTGAATTGTTGTATTTTTGTTGAAGGATAGTTGGACTGCCATACTACAGGAAGTTGGCTAAAGAAACTTAATTCAAAAATATCCACTCGCAAGCAAAAACACACTTGTTTCTTCTGTGATTAATATGTTCTTAGTCTACCAATAAACTTTGGTTTAGGATAAAGCAACTAACATATGGGATTTCAGTACTCTGGCTTCTATTGAAGATAAATAAAAACATAACAAAACCAAGCATGGCTTTTGGGAAGAGGTGGATTAAATTTAGATTTTACTAGGAAATTGTCTTTGGGCTAAGGCATGAAAATGGGAAGTAATAAGGTGAGATTTTAGTTGTACTTCTGTCACAAGTTGCTTCTATGACCTTGAGTAAATCTCTTAAGCTTCCTGTGTAATGGTATGATCCTCTATAAAAAGGGAATACTAAGAGTTACCTGCCTGACCAGAGCGCATGGATTTAAATCAGGTAATCTGTGACGTGTGAACACATTCCTCAAAGAGCAGGCACACATCACTTAAACTGAGCATTAAAGGCAAAAGGCTGGAAAATTAGAAGATGAAAACAGAGGAAGATTCTCAACATGAACGAATTTGTCTACAGATAAAAATAAATGTAAAGATGAATATGTTTATCATTATAAACAGAAGTATATGACAAATACAGAGAGAATAGCTCATATGAATGGTCACAAGTGATGAACCAACTCTGAAACAACTTTTGAGGTCAGTACTCTTTAGGATAAAAATCAGATGTCATGCAGTTTTGTACATACAAAAATGTGTTCCACTTCCAATGGCTGTTCCAATAACATGCAAGGCTAAGTAGGAAACAAAGCAGAACAAAGCCATCCTTAGTATACATTTCCATTCAATTGATTTCAAGTCAATAGCAGCAGAGCTGGATAGTTTTTTGATTATTCTTGAGTTGAAGCATATCTACATGAAAAAAATGAACCACTCGGGGCGAGGCAATGTGCCTGTCTCACAGTCCACTTTTTTCTAGAATTCATTAACTGAAGTATCCGTTGGAATAAACTCTGTCATTTCAGCCTGAAATCAGGAAAATGAAGGAGTTGTTAGATGTGCTAATCCGCAATATGCAGCTTTGCACAAATACCTGTAGAGGCAAAGAGCATCTTTGAAATGTCTATGCAAAGCACTTGCTCATTGCTGAACATTCAGGCCATTGAGTTTTAGGTGTATTTGGGTTCAGTAGAATATGAAACTACATAATTTGAAGAGACCTAAAAATGACAAAAGAAATTGTCTCATATAGCTATAATAAGAAGTTTCTATAGGTTTATGACTGAAAAAAATTATAACGTCTTTGATGCATTTCTTAGGTATTTCTTTTATTAATTATGCAGCAACAAATTTCTGCCTGTTTTGAATACGGAAAGAAATGAGAAGACTTTTGAAAGTTGGAAAATTCATGTTTTTAATGTTTTTTATGATTCTTATTTATAAAATCAATCATAATTCATACATAAATAAACAACAATCAGCCATAGACTATCTGTATGACCAATTTATAACAGAGTGGGGGAAAAGACTTTTGCAACAGTCAGTAGACATTCTGATTTACAGAATCCAATGTGGCTGCATGACAGTATAGACACTATGCACAGAAAAGTGAAAGTGATTGATTCAGAAAGGTTGTACACAGCAAAAAAGCACATGTTCACTGAGAGAGCAACTGCCAAAAGACAGCACAATTAGACATGAAGACAAGCATTAAAAGAGACATTTATTTAGTCAAAGGTTAGATTTCTGTGCAGAGAAAGAGAAGATGCAGTTGTGAATTCATTCAGCTGTAAGTTTCACATTAGCAACAAAGGTTCAAGCGTATGAAGTAGACACAGACAGGGTAGGACTAGAACAGGAGTCAGGTTAGATGGCATCCTTTCAACTCATTCTACAACATTCCTTTGGATCCCTTCTGAATGTACAAAACAGAAAGCTCTAGGAAATGAGGTAAATAGACTGTTTATTCACATAACAAATATGTAAAATCTGGGGGTATTGCAAACATCAAGATGCCAAAGAAAAAAGAACAAAACCAAAGCAAAACATAACACATGGAACTACACAGGTGGAGAACAAGGAAAGAACAAAATTAAATTCACAAGACAAAGTATAACAAAATTATTTAGACGAAAACATCCCATTCATATATTCCATAATGACATCAAGTCACTGGAAAATTTTTAAAGCTAAAATTACTTTCAAGTGAGAAATAGATAGGAAAATGTAAATGGAAATATATATTCACTGCATAACCATAGTAGTTCAACTATCTTTTGGCCCATGCACCAGAATGATGGAACACAAAGGTGTCAGTTCTCAGGGCCACCTAAATTTCATGAAGTACAAATGAGCCACCTTTGTATTCAAGTGTGTTCTTTCAGTGAATGTCAGAGCAAATTCCAGGGCTGTAAATCTATACATTCCCTCACCCACAAAGAAAGTCACAGGATTCCCAAGCTACCTTGCTATGACACCTTTTCAGAGAGACTGTCACTATGTCCAGTCTCTGTGCAATTTTCCCTGTGCCAAAATAACCCTGAGGTTACTTTACCAGGGTGGAACAGCTGACCAATGGCTATCAAACCACCCACACATACAGCTGAAACTGTACTCATTTTCCCCTGGCAGCATCTTGGACAAAGTTATTCCAGGCAGGATACATTCCCTTCCACTGAGCTGACTCTTCAGGCAGAGAGGCCCAACAGACACATGACCCAGTACATTACACACACAGGGCTGATGGAGCTTTGAGCTGCAGCAAACAAAACAGAAAGCAAAGAGGCATTTGCATCCTCCTCACATGGGACTGAGATTGCGTTTAGAATGGCACTGCACAATGATGTCAGGTTTAAACTGTAGGAAAGACAGACAAAGGAAAAGCAAAATGACTGAAGAACTGAAAGGAGTAAAAGCAGAGGAATGTTTCAAAGAACTCAGGCTCAATGTCTAAGCCACTAACAAGTTCTTTTCTTTTATACACATGCATTTGAAGAAAAGCTTTTCAAATGGATCAGTTATTGAAGAAACAAAAGATGTTCTCCTCTGTGATGGCAAGATCCATTTGAGTTTAGTCCAGCAGCTGTTTGATCTGCCCGTCATTGAAATGAAACATGGTATGTTCTTTTTATTTCTGGTGTCTGGTTTCACCTGTGATTTTTAGCATAAAAGAGGCATTTGTGGTAGAATAATTACCCCAGACTGTAGTAAACTGAGACAGATAATTTTTCTGACAAGTGTGTGTTTTCCCCTGTCTGAAATACAGCAGAGTGTCTCTTGAAATCCTTTAAATGCTGAGTAACTGCAGATCGACCTATTACCAGAATAATATGTTAGATGCTTCTGCAGAGGAAGGCTGAGAAAATATTCAGTACAGTATGTAAGTTGGAAGTAGAAATGCTTCCTTGAGACCTTTTGGCATTTTGCTTCACCCATCTTTACAAGCGTGTCCCAGGCCTGCCAATAGAAAAGTTCATTCTCAGAATATGATGCACATATTTATGTATCAACTAGCATTTGAGACTATTTTAATGTAAGATAAACAATGAAGCTGAATGTTCTTATTTGCCAATCTCCTTTCTTTGCCACTCATACTGATTAACTTGTAAGGACAGAAGCTGTGAGGGAAACCCTGGCCCCAGGCTGGCCTCTGAATTGCCTTGTCCCTGTTGGTTCTTGTGTGTCACCTTCTCAGCAACACACACACTGACATTTTTAGCCATTTCTCTATAATGCTTCTGGTGGCTTTTCTCATCACAGTCTATTATGATCCTCTTTTTGAGGTTGTTCCAGAAGATAAGAATATGTAGGTTTCATATTTTTGTCAAGCAATTCCCCAGGACTGTGGAGTGGAAGCACATGTGAAAAAACTCTTCCTGTTGTTGAGGTCTGAGTTATTTCCCAGCCTTCTACAGGAACACAATGCAGCACTGCAGGGCAAAGAGACCAGTTCTGGCCTGTATTCCCAGCTCTTGATTTTGGAGAGAAATGCCCATAATAAACAACGTGACTGAGGAAACCTGTTTTCAGCTCTATAGAACAGTTGAATATTTCATTAAGAGCACCACTCCTCAATTTCATGCATTAGAGTTCAGAGATGTCAAAAAGATAATGTCTCAGAATCATCCTAATGTATTCCTCTTTCTGCCTGGATTTCCTGAAATTGAGTCTGTTTGCTTGCAGTAAAAAGAAAAGCTGAAGGACTCTTTTCTAAAACACCAAAATCCTGGGGAATTATCAGGTTTGGAGCAGAAGCAGTTATGCAGCTCCTTATTCAGTTCTGGGTGTCACACGTTTATATTCCTAAAAGTTTCCTTTGACATGAATATTAAATGTGAAGTTTAAAAATATCACTCCCATCCTTTAGTACTATATAATTAAAGGGGATGTAATGAAGAGCATGCTTGTATAATAATGACAGCCTAGCCTTTTTTACTATGAATAAACACTTAAACTTTAATAGACTGGAGGGGGAAAATTCATAACTGCAGGCCAAATTCATGCCCACAGCAAGATCATCAGAGTTATACGAGCAATGAACTCAGGCTCATTGTTTGCACTGTAATACCATTACCTGTGCTAAATATAGTCTGTCATGGAGTGCCCTGGTACCAGCACATAGAAATCTCTCTTTTTGGCACATCATCATCCTAATAATTGTTCACAGCAAAAGGGTGCTACACTCTGCACAAGATTTTTCCACCATTGAAATATTTTGTGGGATATGCTTCAAAGCAAGTGTGATCAGTGACACAGAGAATTTCTAACATTTACAATGATGGAAATAAGAAGTGCCAAGAGTTTGACATAAGAGTATTCTTCATTGATTCGACCAACAATGTAACATTCATTTGGGCAGCAGGACTTCCACTTTCAGGCCCACTGCTCGCAGAATCTGAAGTCTGTCCAGAATTAGAAATAAAGAATTAAGAGCAGAAGATTAAAGATTCATGGTTTGGAATGACAATCTTCTTATGATGTAACAGGTGACATGACAACATGCAATAGTGTCTCAGCCTGGAAAAATGCTCTGTTAATAGTTGAGGGAGGGGAGATTCCCCTTGTCCAGGGACATGCTTTGTTATGACTGACAAAAATTAAGCATGGTTCTTCTGGATTTTCTACACTTCCTTTTTTCACATGCCATTTTAAACACAGTTTTCTTTCCCAAAATCTAAAATCCCAACACAGAACATATCAGGGCTTTCTTTCCTTCCTATCCCAGCTACTGCCCCGCTCAGTAAAGACAGGCTCATATGCTCTAAGGAAAGTGTGTCCATACAAGGGCTCCCACAATGCTTTTCAGTTACCAAGGATTTTTTTCTTTTTCATAAAATGTAGAACAGAAAAATAACTACAAATGGAGAATTCACTATTTTCTATAAGAATTGCAGTATCTAGTCCAAAAGAAAACATGTGAATCACTGGGAAAAATATATAGATTGTACATATAGCTTCATTTTCAAGATGACTTGCAAAGGACAGTAAAAAACAAAGCTGGGAAAGTTCACTTTCTGCTTCTGTGCAATACAGAAGGTGAGCCTGAATGGTATTGAGGTCTTTGGGTTTTAATCTTGTCTCTTTTCAGAGGTAAAAAAAAAAGTCATTCAGGTTTTGTTCATTCTCTTTATGAGAAGATTCAATAAATAATTAAAGGACAAGAAATTTTATTGTATCAGCTTTGGTAAATTGTATTCAAGGTTTAACTTCCATTTGCTGTATGAATTTGAAAACATACTGAACAATTTTGGTTTGACAGTAAAGGAGATGGAAAACCCTACTCCCTTCTAGGCTGAATACAGCACCACCACTTTCTTTGCCAACTTTTCCAGTTTTTATGATCTCTTTATCATTTGGGTAGAGCAGATGAGTGAAAAGGCTAAGCAGAAGTCAGTAGAACAAAAGTCAGCATGGAAAGGCTGGCGGAGTTTTCAGAAGAGGGAGATACTTACAGATTATCAGAACTGGCAAAGATGCATCTCATTTTGGAAGTTAATTTAAATAAAGGACAAAATGCCTCAAACCTTGCAAGTCCTTTCATTTAGCCCTTCACTGCGTTTACACAAAGGTGTACTGAGCATGGATTGTCAGACCTTAATGTCATTAGTGTAATAAGGCTTTAGTGCACAAAAAGAAACCCTGCTCTGCTTGTATGCTGGCTGACTTTTAAAAATGTGCTTCTACATTTACGTAACCAGAGCACTGCACTCATGTTCTTTTTTAATTTTGCTTAATTTTGTAGGCTCTTCTTGGATTGTGCTCACTGCAGACAAGGACGGCTTTGTGCCATTAATATTCAAAGCCACACAAGAGATAATCATAAGGGATGGAAGTGACAGTTCAGAAGTCTGTGGAGGTCACTCCTACAAAAAAACAATCCCAATGCGACCACCGAGCAGAGTGACATAATTTCTGAGCCAAGAACTCTAATGACCTTCTTTTCTTCTGCAATACAGAGACATTCTGCTGTCTCAGACGCTGAGTGACTAGCAAGCTGTCTTCAGTACTTTCAATATATTTTAACTGTAAAATCTGTGGCATGGTTACACTATAGCTACATCCTAGGGTGGGCTGGACCCTCATGATTTCTCCTGAAGGATCAGCCCTAGAGTGAAGCTCATTACAGCTGTTGTTACCAATGGCAGTCAGTGGTGCAGAGAGACTAGTGTCTACTTTGATTGAGCTCAGGAAGGTTCAGGAGAAGCAATATTATGCTAAAAATCATAAGGTAACAACAAGAATAAAATAGAACGAAAGAGCTTTATATTCAGGGAAGGAAAATAAAAACACTTCTTCAGGTTCTCTTCTCTGTTCTAGTTGGATCCCATGGAAACCTGCAACATTCTCAGAAATGTTTATTTTTTTATATGAAAATGTTTAATTATTAAAAAGGCTGCATCACTGTCTCTTGCCAGCGTCTTACACAGCATGTAGAGTTATACATGCACACAGAAGAGAAAGAAAAAATCTTGCAAGATAAATTAAGGATCAAAGACATTGAATGTAAATTTCATTTGGCTAAATGCAAGTGTCGACACTGAACCTTTCATCTACACTCCTGTACCATCAGTCAAAACCAAAAAAGCACGTCTACAGTAGATTACTCATGCCCTAACAGAGATTTCCAAAACTGATTGCAGTCAACCATCCCTATTCAACAAGTAAATAAGTGCCTGTTCCTTTCCACTAACTGCAAAAGCAAGCAGGGGGACTGGTTTGAACACAAACATTTACACTTAGCCAGATGAACCTCACCCTCAGAGACAAGAGGCAATACAGGTACAGCTGAGAATCACTCAGGCGGACTCATGAAAATTAAACTATCATGATTATGGTGACAGAAATACGCATAAGGGAAGAAGTGAACGAACTCCTCAACTCTTTTTCCTCTAAATGCAAAAGGATGGATTATGTGTAATGAGTAGCCATGTGTGTTGAGGGCATTTTGTACTGCTGAAACCATGGAAAGGGAAAGGTGTGCCTGCTTAACCCTGCACAGCCAGGGAAACAGAAAAAGGATGACACTCACTTTAACCTCCTCTTAAGAGTTGTTTTTCATATGTGCATGTTGGGTCTTGTTAAATACTCCTGGGGAGTCTTTTTTCCCTGCCTGGGAACAACAGCAAGCCTGTTCACAGGGCTCTGAAGGACCTTAATGTATCTGGAGGTGTGGCATTAGTACCGTTCCAGTGATGCAGCCAGAAATCTCATAAGGAACAGTTTCAGTTCCTGAAATAAGTAAACAGTTTTACTTCATAGAGTTACATGTCCTCCTCATGCAAGTATCCTCCCAGAGACAAAGGAATCATCATTCTAAATCACCTACAACCACAGGCATGCCAGGTAACAAGGCGTATTTGTACTGCCTTGTTCACAAAGATCTCTTCAAGCAGTCTCAAGGAGCATTGCTGATTGTAATAAAACACTCCAAACAAAAAATAAATCTGACTTTTTAACTATTAAACACATCTGTTACTTTACAGTTATTGGGTTAATTTGATTTCCTGCTACTTTGCATTAAAATTTTATTCAAAAGGGTGTTTGTATTATTACTGCTTTAAAAATTTGGTTTAAGTCATGCTTTCCTTCACTGAAATCAGCACAAATCACTGAAATCAAGTAACACAGAGGTTCACAGACTTAGTATAGTGAGGGAAGACATTATCAGATTTCTAAATGACATAGCAATTTCCAAGCAGCAGATGTTTCTAATCCTGCAAATACACTTGAATAACATCCTTGTGTCCCATAACAGGCTCTGGCATTTACAATACTTATGCTATGGCCAAGCAAAATGAAACTTAATTATAACTTACTAGAATGATGGGAGGATATATTTTAGAGGACTACTTAGGCTCAACTAAAGGAAGAACTGCAATGACATTTTTCTTACAAATACTATCTTCTATGAGTGATAGTCCCATAGTTCGGTCCTCTTGAACTGAGGCCAGTGAAACACAGAAAATATAATAGAGAAGAACTCTGGGAGGGTAAAAATCTGAATTAACAGAGATCATAAGGCATCCAGGCTTTGAAGATGCTTCAGAACTTATAACCAGACATTTCACTGTCAGTCTGTCACATTACCATTTTAATTTTTCATGCATTACTCTTCCACAAAACAATCTGAATGTTGAGGAGATCAGGAATAAGAGGAGAGTCTTTGATTTTTTGGAGCTGAAAAATGACAAACTTTCAGATGACAAAACAATTAGTTTCAGGGAATAATTGTATGTAAAATTAAAAAACTTAGTTCTGTGATGTTTAATGAACTTCCGGATTTGTTATACTTTGGTGAGCTTGTTTTCCCTGCTGTATGATTCAAGGAATATTGAACTAAGAAGTAACCAATCTGTCTGAAGGCTCTATCATCACCCAGCACAATTACTTTGGTAACAAACAAGGAACCCAGTTCATTTTGTTAGACACAATTTTATAGGAAGGCTTAAGAAAAAAATACTATATATCACTGAAAATTGTATAATGTTAAAGAACAGAACTGCCCCCACATTTATGAACATGCTACTATGTACATATATTTGAAAACAGGTTTTCAAAGCATATAGATTGACTTAAAAATGAACAACAATGGAACAAAATATTTGTTTTCAGGTAATGATTTCGGAGAGCAGCACAGTGCAGAACTATCATATCTGGTGTCTATCACAGGGCTGTAAAATTAAAATTGAAAGCAATAAAAGCACAGGAAGAAGTGCTGAAGAGATTTATTCAAAGCAGAGGATAAATTTTCAGCTTTGGTTTGGATGCAGAACAGATGGAGAATCAGTGAAGTAGAGAGATAGAGGATGACTGTTCTATTAAGCACAAGCTGTACAGAAGATTTTTGCACAAACAGTGACAAAGGCATGTGGAGACAGAGTTTGTACTAAACGAGTTGAGCAGAGAGTAGGCTGTGAAAAGGAGAAAAGCATAGACTGAGAAGCATTCACCATCCTCCAGAAGTGCTATTTTATGGGGGAAAAATCACTCAGTTTAGGAAAAGGGGAGTTGTTCAGGTCACCTAAATATCATGAAGGCACTAACCCCCTTTTTAGCGTCTCACCAGGAGAAAGGACAGGCTCTTCTGGAAGAATAACAAGACTACTGGGGCTAAGCTCCTGTCCAGAGCCACCGGACTTCTGTCTTCTGTAATTAAAGCAGAGGAAAGCTAGGAAGACTAGCAGCTTAAATTAGAAGTGGAAGCAGAATGACTACCCTCATTATGCCACACCAGTGGCGCTCAGAAGTCTAAATGGTGTACCAGCCCCTCCAAGACATTTCCCCTGTGAGGAATAAACAACATACCACAAAGTCTAAATTTCCATTTTAATTACTCTGCATCTTTATCCAGCACATTTATATGCATCCCAGTATATTTTTAGGAGTTGCTATAGCTTTACTTAAAAGTACAATCTGCTTCAAAGTAAAATTAAAACTTACCTTACATTTTCCATAAGTTACCTGCTAAGCATGCAGCAGTCTGCCTTCTCTTCATGGTTTTTTTCTGTATTTGAACACTTCTTGAGAAAATGCTAACAATGAAGTTTTATATTCCACATAGGAATTTTTCTTCTTTGATTTTGAAAACAATTTTGTGAGAACAATAATAAAACAATATATAAATGAAATGCAACAAAGTCAAAGTAATGTGAAATTCTGCTGGCAAATCTCTGATGCTGACTTTTGCACAATGAAATATTTTTTTTTCTTTATAATAGCTAAAAAGTGAAATATTACTGCAGGAAGTGTATAAAGTATGCCCTGCATGACCCCTAACTAGTTTTTCCCTTTTTTCCTCTAGTATTCTAGAATAGTATTTGCTATACTCATGTGAATTTCCTTTAATATCTTTTCAGTCACTTAAATAGTACAAACTACATCATCAAGCCTAACTTCCCTTCCCCTGATTCTCACTTTCATCTTTTTCTCAGCTTGTAAAATGAACTTACTTTTAGTTATTTGTACTTTCAGGTTTTCCTGCCTTAACAGAAAACCAGAAGCATTGTACCATTTTCCCCATCCAAAATGTAGCTGAAGAGTCTCTCTCTAACCCAGGACAGTGCCAATGATTCTTAAGTAACTCCTGTCAGACATTTATCTAACTTGTTCTTAAAAAAACCCCAACATACAGCACCAGGTTGCACTAACCCATCCTTTAGACCTGGACTCATCAGCCTTGACATTCAAGCATGTGGAGTTAGGCAAAGTAAATCCTGAGTGTTATGAAATTTCACACATGAAAGTATAAATTTATTTTCTGTTGTCAAACACAACTGAAATTAACTTATGTATAATATGTATTATAGTGGGTTTTATATGTTTATATATACATTAATTAGTCAATGCTGTGGCTTTGTGTTTCCAAAAGACTGAGGCAATTTCACAATCTTTATGTTAGATGCAAACTCACTTTGCTGAAGTTCTGTACTTCCTGCTGGTTCTACTATCTAATGGACAAGGAGAGAACTGCCAGTAGCCCCAAGCTAATGACATTTGGGTACCTCTCACAAGTCTCCAAAGTGCTCAGTGCACTGTCTCTGACCCTTATGCCTCCCTTTCCTCCCCTATTGTTTGACACCTGTGCACGAACAGCCAGGTGAGACCAAGTGTTTGGGGGCACACGGTGCCAAACTTCAGGACTGGCACAGACACACCTCCCATATATGAGATGACATTTGCAGTGTTACACAGACCTGCCAGTTAAAACCATTAATACTTGACAACCTCTGTCCTTTAGCAAGGATCCATCCCACTTGTCAGCAGGCACCATGGTATCTTAACAGCCAAGGCAGGACACAGCACACACCTAAACATCTAAACACCATGACATAAAAAACTGAACTGAAATTCCAGACAAATGCAGACCTTTAGTTCACTTCAGAGGCAACAGTCTTGTCCTTCAAATAAAACATACTTAATAAATCTAAAAAATACAAAAGGCACTACAGAAAGACACAGTTCTCAAACATTACTTTTAAAAAAAGAGTAAAAAATCACAATAGTGTACTAAATTCACCAGTCAACAAGCAAACTTTTGCCATGTAAGAAAAGCTCTCTTGTCCTTATGGAAATTTAGCCTGGGGATGCTGAGGTGACGTTTTCCAAAGCACTGGTGACAGGCCTCCTCATACCTCACTGCACTCCTGTTCATTCATCCTGCAGTCACTGCATGGAAATATAAGGGCCCAAACATTTATGGGGCTAAAAATACCTAACAACACTTTTAAAGCAGATCAGTTTCTCAATTCAACATATGGCTCAGCTGCACAGCTGTCCCAGCATAGAGAAGTCACAGCAATTAATTACTAATATGCCCATTGCTATCACAGCTCATACCTTTTATCTGCCAGTGAATTCTTTGTCTCTGTAATTATCAATAAATTTCTCTTTAAGTTTAACACTTCAGTGCATTTCACAATAAGGCTCATTCCATTTTGTTACATGTTACCTACCTTAGACAGCATAACACCATTTGATTTATAAGTGTGCTGCTAATTGTTTCCCTTGTTATCTCTCCCTCAGAAACTTAGTTCACCCAAAAATAAGTCAAATGAATCAAAAAAGTGTAAGTCAGAGCACTGGCTCCACTACAAATTATTGTCAAAATTTCCTTTGAACTTCAAACAAGTTGCAATTTCACTCAGTTTGTAAATATTCTTATTGCTCATGTAACTCATAGGCAGTTATCATCTCCATTTCCATGTCTACCTTTCCTCATTAACAATTTATTTAGATATCAATGATATTGTTATCAACACAAAATAGAGCTACACTGATCTGCATTGACACACTGTTATCTCAAAACACTTGTACCTGGTAATAGCATAAAAGAAAACTGTGCATGACAACAGTGTGCCAGAAATCCAGGATTACCCTAAGCAGCAGCAAAGATGAAAGTAGTGCTTTTGCAGATTAGTTACATAAAAGGAAAATAGTAAAAGCACCAGTAAGAGAAGGCAGTATCTAGGACTGAATAGTTTACAGGCACGAGAAAGAGTTCTCACAGCAAAATTTACAGAGAAGAAGGAGAAAAGATGTCTATATTTGGGGCACAAGCGAAAGGAAACTCCAGGTGCCTACCAGAAAGATCAAGATCTGAACAATCTCTTTCACAAGATATTTTTAAGTATCTGTAATGACGTGATTTGTGTATCAGCTTGATTCTGGATTAACCACAGTTACAAAGATGTGTAATTTAAAAGAAGATATTATTTGTTCTTAAGATGTATGCCTGGAAATGTTCTCGGAAAGGTTATTCCAAAGGAACACTGTCATATCACAAACCCTTATTTACAACACAACTGGTTTACCCAAATCAATTTTAAAATGGAAAGACTCTCAAAAGGCTATCTCATTTTTAACATACATTATGCTATTCTGGTTTTTCATGTTATTTATGGTATACAACACAGTGTGACTAGCTGGGAGACTGATTTTTACTTCCTAGCACTTCCATGGCACAGCAAGTACTTTAGGTTGGCACAGAGCTTTATGCCAGTGCTTGGGAAGGTCCATTTCCCTCCCTCAAATCAGAGATTTTGACTATTTACTGTTTATGTCCTTGCTTTGGGCAGCTTTGTGTTACATACCTGAAAACTATTCTGTCCATTAGGTCTCTCTTTAGTCTCCTTTTCTCTAAGCAATGCCACTGTCCAGTTTCTCTCACAGACATCCACCCTGGAACTCATGTCTCTGCCCTGTTCTAGCATCTAAAGTCTCTCCTAAACTGCAACAGAGTGCATAGAATTTAGCTGATGGCCCGTTTCAGACACAGAAAAACACTGGTGCATGTTTTTACACGCAGAAAAAGTAGGCTGTGACAGCGAGAACAACTGCAGGGGGTGACAAAACACGCCTATGTGAGTTTTCTACATTGCCCACGCCTTCTTCCCAGTGTAGGAAACAATCAGCTGTTTGAAAACCAATATAAACAACATCCTGAATCTCCTTTTGCTCCACAACAGGCAGAAAAGTGTTGGACCTGTGCAGTGCAACCTGCTAGACTTGAAGAGACTTGGAGCGGTGTGGAAAGTGCTTCAGGAGATGTGTGGCAGCTACAGCTGCAGAGAAAAGCAGTAATTCCCACTGACTTTGTTACTGTTCTAATCCCCAAAATTTGCACTGATCCACTCCACTCCTCAAAGTCTGAAGCCACAAGGAATCCCCTGCAAGACCTTGTGTACAGAGCATAAAATTCAGTTTTGCCTGTGCTGTGGAATCACTATGACCTCGTCTGGCTGTACTCAGCCAAGCTGAGCAGACACAATTCTCAGTGTGTCATACACAAGGTTCCTAATCACACACCCCCCAGCACTGTCTGCCGCCTTCGAACACCATGATATTGACTCAGGACTAGGAAATTTTCTGAAAAGTTGCTCATCTTACACTATCTCCATTACTAATTATCTCCCAAAATGAAGAAGAAACATTTTAATCTAATAATAAAAAGCACATAAAACGTCTGTATCTTTTCGTCACCGATCTTAAGCTTCACCACATTACATTTTAGAGGTCTAAATTACATGGAAGTGCCTCATTAAGTTTTCCCATTAAGAAATACTATTATGAGATCAATTTGTTCATTCAGTAGTGTCCATAACCTGGATTAAATATATATATTTTTTTAAATGGTGCTTATTAAGTTCAGAGGAAGCATCTTTAAATTATTCTTTTCCCTTAAAACATTATGTTCTTGGAATGTATATATGTTTAGTAAGAGCAAAGAAAAAATCTACAGAGTACATACATAAAAACTCTACAGTGTGTATCCCTACCACATCCATTTCACTTTCCTTCCCCGCCCTTCCCTCCCTCTAACAGATACTCATAACTCTTCTGCCTCAGACTTTCCTATATTCTTATTAACGTTGTATTTCAACTAATTTGAAAAGCAGACACCCAAATGATACAACAAATTAAGTTATGAGAAGGCAAATCTGCTCTCCATGCAGGGCCTGTGAACAGATTTGTGAGCCTGCTCAATGTTCAAGGATAAGCCTGATTCAATGCAATCACATGTTTTTAAAAACCAGAATGTGTACTTTAAGTGAGCATGGCCATAGGAAACAATTTCTGTAATTTCAGCCTTTTAAACACTTTTTCTTGCATAATTTCATTGCCTCACTTTCTACCTCATATACATCTGCTGAGGGGTTCTGCATCATTAAAATCCCTGAAGTCACAGACACATTATACGTATCAGCAGCGAACAGCTTGAAAAGTCTGGAAAAGAAAGAAAGAAAACAGGAGATGTTTATTTGCAGTGCAGCTGCTGAGGAATAACCACTGTGAGTAGCCATGGCTTGTGGCTGCTGGCCAAGCAGCCTACAGCCATTTCCATGCTGTTCTACATGGCAAAACAACCAGGCTGTGGTTACCCAAATAAGACACACACTGTTAGGCATAGAAATAAACACCGAGGTGTAACAATAACTACCCACACACCGTCCTGGCACTGTGGTAGGTTCAGTGCTGGTACAGGCTGGGGCAGGCACTGGTTGGGGTGGCTCTGGGGGTTGAGGGGGGATGATCCCCTC
>JAOXXN010000446.1:111216725-111243697 GCA_026770055.1 Myrmophylax atrothorax | reverse complement strand
CCGCGCGGGGGGCGGCGGCGGCGCGGGCGGGCGGGTATTTTTCGGGCGCTGTCCGGGCCACCTCCTTGGCCGCCCAGGGCCGGGGGGGTCCCCGCAGCGGCTCCTGTGCCCCCGGGGGGTGGGACGGGCGCCGTGTGTCGCCGAGCTCCCGGTCTGTGGTGCGGCTCATGCCCGGGACGCTGGGCCTGGCGGGCGCTGCAGGAGGCGATGACGGTCTGGGCGCGGGGTACTGGGAGGCAGTGGCAAATGGATCTCCTGCTCTGTCGCCTTTTCCAGGTCCGCTGGGATAGTGGAAAACATCCCTCCTGTTTCAGGAACCTCTCCAGATGGCCCAGGAGGCTTTAGCATTCTGGCGTGTCCTGTGAAGCACGTTATTTCGTGTCTCCCGGCCATCAGTAAGTGTTGCCCAGCCAACATCCAGTGTTAATTTTCCTGCACGTGGCAGCTGCTCAGCAGGATCGAGGTTGGTTGTACTGAAGGGTAGAGGAGAGGCCAGGTGGATGGTGGAGAAGTTGAGTCGGAAATGTCTCCAATAGTGCTTTCCTACCATAAGGCAGGATCCAGTGTACTTAAACTTATCCCTGGCAGGCATTTCCTTAATTGGCTCTTACAGATTATGAAATTCATGGAGTCCTTTTCCCCCCTCTCCAAGGTAACCTTCTTGAATGCTTAGCTATCACTTATAATCACAGTTTTTCCTTAATAGCTGACCTAAATCTTTGTTGAAACTAATCTGATTATTATCTTGCACTATCCAGAGTATACCTGGAGAGCACTGGATCCATGTTCTCCTCTCAGCAAGCTGGTGGGTGTTCCCAGCTTTCCACTCACAATCTTCTCCAGGCAGAGATCCCAATTCCTGTGTCTCTCTGGTCCCTGAGCTTTGTTAGGCATTTCCATCATCCTTGGATTCTGAAGTAGGTGCAGTACTCCAGTGGAGATGCTGTAGCAGTGATGGGATGGGGTAATTACCTTCCTTATGTATGGCATCTCTCCTAAAAACATTGCAGACTGATGCTGTTTGGCAACTTTCTCACATTACTGAAATACTCACTTTGTCACTCACTGTAAGCCAGATCCTTTTTTTGCTATACTTCTACTTAGGCAGCTATTCCTGAAGAGGTGTCCAAGTTGGTGGGGTTCTTTTCCTTAGCTGAATATATTACTTTGCCCTTGTTATTGGTCTGAGAAGAAGTTATCTTGATCATCATAACATAACTTTCTCTGCAGTTTTAGTCTTTGAAATCCACTCTTGCAATCCTCTTCCTCCAAGTTTAGGTTCATCCACAAATAGTTAATAAAAATACCCAGTGGTGCCAGGCCCTGCACGTTGTGTTAAACCCTTCCAGTCTGACAGCTTGACTTTCTTGAACACTTCTTGCTTTTCATGTTTCCCATTAAAGCTGCATTTGTTTGGTGCCATGACTTTGCAGCTGCACCAAACCCTGTGGAGAATCTTAAGTGAGTAAACCATCAATTCCTTTAAATTGGCTTTTGTGCACAGAGTAGGGATTGCTCATAGCTCATATGGAAAATCCCAGACTTTTCCAAAGTGTTGGTGCCTTGTGTATGGCTTCTTTTAAATTCTTTTCTCATTCATTTCCTCAGAAAAATCTGCTTTGATCCCAACTTCCTTCATAATTGCATTTGCTTTTTTGGAGAGCTTTCTGGAATAAACAGGCAAATGCCTCGCTCTCGCCCGCTTAAGACAGGATCAGATTTGTAGATAATACATTAATGCTTGGTTATACTTGTAAGGGATTACTTCATCTCATCACAAATGGTCCGTGAAGTTGAGAGTGAGATGTGATGTGTTGAAAATTGTTAATACTGAAATAACCAGAAAATACTGTGAAAACAGCAACTTGTTGATTCGAATGAAAGGACTGGTGTTGTGATGGAAATGCAGCAGAAATCTGACAGTAAGCCTACCTAAACACCAAAGTTTCTTTCTCTTAAAATTGTGCTTCACTGTGGAAATATTGTAAACTATAAATTCTAGGGTTTGGTAACTAAGCATAGGTGAACATTATGTGTATATTGACTTCACTGGAAGGAAGAGTCCAGCATTGACAGGCTCCTAAGCTGAGTAATCATACAGGTATTGTCCTCTGTCCGCTCCAATAATTTATTTTTGTTTCTCATTCTGATGTTTTTTAGATGTCTCACTTTAAAAATCATGGAGCTGGGAAAGGCGAAGCTCCTGCGAACTGGCCTCAATGCCTTATGCCAAGCAATTCACCCGGTGCATGGGCTTGCCTGGACAGATGGGAAGCAGGTGATACTGACTGCGGTACACCTTCACAATGGAGAGCCCAAATTCGGTGACTCGAGTGTTTTCGGTCAGTTTGAGCACGTCCACGGGCTGTACTGGGGCCCGTGTCCCCCCGAGGGCCCAGCCCTGCTCACGGTTCAGCACAAAAAGCACATCACCATTTGGCAGCTCTGCTTCAGCGGTGCCGACAGGAGCAACCTCTTGGTGTCTCAGATCTGCGACATCAGTGAGCCATACCCTGTGCTCCCTCAGGGCTGCGTGTGGCACCCCAGCAAGGAGGTGCTGGCCGTGCTGACCACCCGGGATGCCTCTGTCTTGCCCTCTGTCCACCTCAACAGCTCCAGAGTCAGCGCGGATATCAAAGGCAGTGGGCTCGTCCACTGTGCCTGCTGGACCAAGGACGGCAACCGCCTGGTCGTGGGGGTGGGCAGTGCCCTTCACTCTTACATTTGGGATGACGCTCAGAAGACACTGAGTGCTTGTTCTTTCTGCCCAATCTTTGATGTGGGAGGCTACATCTGTGCCGTCAAGGCCACGCAGAATTCCCAAGTTGCCGTTGCCACTGAGCTCCCTCTGGACAAGATCTGTGGCTTAAATGCTGGAGTTGCATTTGAAGTTCCCTCGAGCGTTGAAACGGAGTCGTTCCCCTCTCAGTCCAGCCTGTGCGGGGAGGAGGAGTATTCCATGGATGGGGGGAAGAAGTCCCTGGACTCTGAGAAGCCCTTGTCTGTAGTGACATCTCCTGTGGACCTAACTCACATTCTTTCTAGCAAGCAGGGTGCTGATTCCAGCCCTCTCCTTCACCTGAGGCCCAAGGACTACCTGACAGGAAGTGGCCAAGATTCTTCACACCTCATCCTAGTGACTTTTGAAAGAAAGGTTACCTCTACCAAAAAGGTGAGCATCCCTGGCATTCTTGTTCCTGACATAATGGCTTTTGACCCCAAAAATCAAACTGTATCGGTTGCCTCCAATACTTGTAATGTTATTTTAGTCTATTCACTGACTTCATCCAATTTACCCAATATTCAACAAATTCAACTAGAGAAAAGTGAGAAACCAAAGGGTTTGTGCTTCTTGACCAATAAATTGTTACTGATAATGGTTGGAAGCCAAAAATTCAGTGACCCTGCGTTTCTTCCCTCTTCAAGATCAGACAAATACATGATCCGATTGATGATTAAGAAACTAGTATTTGAGAATGGTCCTTCAACATGTGCATCAGTGGATGGCAGCTCCAGTTTGAACGTTTCCAGCATTCCTCATGATCCCTCTAGAGATGTTCACCCTCTGAGCCGTGAGCTCCTGATACCGGATCGCTCTGTCCTTCAGTCCCCTACGAGCCGAAGGAAACTCATTGAAGAAATCAAGAGTCCTGCTTATGAACAGAACTTGGTGTTGAACATGAGTGACCTCAAAAACAAAAAGATTTCCCTGAATTTTCCTCCAGCTGTTGAGACTCTGGATGCTGAACCGGTCAATCGGACTGTGGCACTGTCTGCTGCATCAAACAAGCCAACATCTCCCAAAAGGCAGGCAGAGGCAGCTTCCAAAATACCCAACTCTTACAAGAATAACCTGTTCAGTGAAAAGGAGGCGAGTTACTTTTTGAAAAATGTGGAGAAACTGTCTGGTAACTTCACAGAAATGCAGCATCATCTCTGTGAATTAACTGAGCTGCTAAAATCTGGGAAGAGGAGTCTTACAGTGTACCCACCTTCTCAGGAACCATCTTTTATTAACATCACCTGCCAGGTAATTTTAATATTGGAAGCCTTAATGATGAAATCTGTTTATGGCTTAATGTTTTTTGTAATGTTCCTGTAGGTGGGACTACTGTTTCAAGTCCCATTGCTCTTCAGGCTTCCGGTGTTTTGAAAAGCAATGGGATATCCGGGAATGTGCAGCTCCTTGTTCCCACCTCATGCTGGGCTGAGCCCCTCGGCTCTGACCCAGGCAGCCACACTTGCTCCCTCTGCGCAGGGGCTGCTGGGACTCCAGAGGACCCACATGTGGCAGCTCAGTTGTGGAATTCAAGCCGTGTATGGAGTTCTCAGAAGGGAATGATTTCCTAAGCAACTTCCAAAGCCTTATGTTCAGAAATTTAGACAAGTGAAGATTTCCTCGTATGGGAATTGGTATCAATCTCCCACTCTCCTGTGAGGACAACTCAAATAATGGAGACTGAAACTAAAGCTAATTGCTTTGGCTCAGAAACAGAAATGTTGCTAATTAGCATCTGGGAGGAAGGAGACCCTTAGGGACACACTAGATAATTCCATTAACAGAGCTTAAAAATGGATTTAAAATGAAATTTCATGTGAAAAACACTTTCATTGGCTGAAAGATTTGCTCTTGCAAATCTCATGCTAGAAAGAGTAAGTTACCTGAGTATCAAAACCTGGCACAAATCTACTAGGTTTCTTCTAGAAGTCAGGTTAATAAACCTTAGTCAATATTCAAAGTCTTTGAACTGCCATTTTCCTTTTAATAAGCTCTTATTTTTCAGCTTTATTATTGCAAAAAATTATTACCAGCTTTTGTACCATTGAACTCTCAGGTCTTAGATCATATTCCCTCATTCTCTTCACTTTTTTCCATTGTAGACATTTAATATCTAATAACTTATTTTTCTAGCTCTCTTAAATATTAATTATGTATGGAGCATTACTCTGAAAAGTGAACATTTCCCTCAGAAAGTCTGATGTTGCATTTATGAGGTGTTTCTTAGAAACCTTTAATTTGAGGTAGCACAAATCTTTGTTAAATTCTGGTACTCAGCTCTGTTTTACATGTGGTTTGAAACTGAGTTCAAAGTATCACCCTTGTCTTGATGTTCAAGGACAGGTTGGATGGGGCTTGGAGCAACCTGGTCTGGTGGAAGCTGTCCCTGCCTGTGGCTGGGGCTTGGAACTGGACAATCTTTATGGTCCCTTCCAACCCAAACCATTCTGTGATTCCAAGAGCTGGGTTAGCTGCACTTGCACGTAGCTTTGCAGATTAAAGTAGTGCCTCAATTTCACTCAAAAATTTTGCTCACTGATGATTTATGTCAAGAAAAGCATTTGACCTTTGAATTACAAATGACATCGGAAAATCTGACAGAAAATGCTGGGTTTTAACTTTAGCCAGAGTATTTTTGATTGAGAAATTGTTAACAGACAAACAGGGATCCTCACCTCGTGTGCTGAGCCCTGATGGTTTCTCAGCTGCCCAAGTGATGAGATGTATTTTACAAAATATTGTGGAAAACAAAAATATCCCACACGAGCAGGTTTTTGACAGGGATGGGTTTATCAGTGCAGAAGGCAAAGAGCACATGAGGATCTTCAGTGCAAGAGCATTGAAGGTGTGTCAGGGGAGATTGAGGTTCCATTTTAGGAAAAGGTTCTTCACCCAGAGGGTGGTTGGGCACTGGAACTATTACAGCATCAAGCCTGTCTGAGTTCTAGAAGTGTTTGGACAAGGCTGTCAGGCACATGGTGTGACTCGTGGGATGGTCCTGTGCAGGGCCAGGAGTTGGACTCAATAATCCTTGTGGGTCCCTTTCAGCTCAGGACGTTCTGTGATTCTATGATCTCCACCTTCCCCTCTGCCATATGTTCTCCTTGTGGGTGCATCGGTCCATTCACAGCATGGAAAAGGAGTCAGAATTTACCTGATCATGTTTTTGTTGTGACCCAGAGGTATTATCAAGGCTTCCCTGCAAAGTGATATTCTTTTGTGAATTTTATTCTGCACAAACTCTGTAGTTTTGGTAACAACCGATTTTTTTCAGATTTAAAAAATGCTTTGCTCTGCCCCACTGGGCATATTTCTTGGAGATGCTTTTTGGATTTAAGACTTGGGGCAGTGATGGTCAGAGGTGAGACAAACAAGCTCTTCCGACTTGTGAGTCTATTCCTCACCCCAACATTCACGGGCAGGAGTTCTCTCATCTGCTTAAGTTGTGGATCAGAGAGAGGGCATGTGGAGATGGGAAACCTGCAGCTTTACAAATTCCCTGGGAAAATGTCCCTCCCAGATGGCAGGATGAGAGTGAGGATTGCACTGTGGATGAAGCTCATGGTTTCTTCAGCAGCAGTGCATGATCTCCTCTCTTGTTCCAACACATGCTGAATGAGCACAGTTCTTTGCTGCTGCCACTCAGAGCAGCTGTTTGAGAGCTGAGACTTTAAAGGATAAATCTTGCAAATGGGTCTGAATGAATGTAGCATTTGACTTTTGTCAGTGTTGTGGCTGAAGGCATGTCTGTGATCCTGTTTTGATTAGTGCCATTCTAACATCTATGCTTAAATATACATCACAATATCTAATGACTCTTTCTCTCGTTTACAGAAGCAGCTGTCCAGAAGTGATGCAGATGAAAGTCGAGCTGTTCTTCTTTGCAGTGGTAAACTCTGCCTAAATGTCGTCCAGCAGATATTCAACCTCTCTCTTGTGGAAATGCAACATGGTATGTTGTGATTATCCAAGAACAGAAACACTTTAAACGTGTGTTTTCCAGAGAAGTTGTGGATGTCCCATCCCTGGAAGTGCTGAAGGCCAAGTTGGATGGGATTTGTAGCAACCTGGTCTAGTGGAAGATGCTGGAACTGGATGGTCTTTAAGGTCCCTTCCAACCCAAACCACTCCATGGTTCTCTGATTCTGTGTGGCATTCTCAGTGAGCAATGTGCATATTCCATCTGGGGAAAACCCCAAAGGATTATTAATAAAAGTTTGCTCATTTGTTTTAGAACTTAAAGATTCTTCTCTGGGCTTTTTACTGAGAAGAATCTTTATGTTAAAAAAAAAAAGCCAACTTTTATGTATTGAAAGCCCCTTACCAAGTAACTGGTTACACAGAGGACTTACTGTCAGTACTGTTCTATTTATGTTTTCAGCTATTCTAAAGACAGAAGTCAAGGTTAGGGTTGTCTGGTGGGTTTGGGAACACAATTTTCTGTATTTTAATCTGTAGCTCCAGCTTGTGGTCTCCTTTAAGAAACACTGTAGTCTTTTATAAACACAGAAGTAGCTCTGTACCCTCTAGCAGTGCATTTCACATCAGTTTTTGCAGTGAAGAACACTGCCTGTCTCACTGCTGTCATCCCTGCTGTTACCTGTTCTTGCCATGCCCATCCCGTGTGTCTGTGCACATGTCAATTCTAAGTGCCTTACTCACGCCAAAGGGAAAACGCACTTTTGGGATATGATCCCTCACTACTCCAGGTGTTCCCTGTACTGTATTCCAGCTTTTTTCCCACCGTGTCTGCAGTCTGCCTGCTTGCAGACCACTGAGCAGCCATCCCAAATCTAAGGCCCCTGTTCTTACCATTGTGCAAGTTTTATTTCTCTTGAAGTAGTTGTTGGAATACGATTTTTTGAAATACAAATGGGCAAAGTAGGAATGTTATTTTCAAGTTTGGTCCAAATGAGATATTAAGCTGAAAGATTAAAGTGTTTTGTGCTTTTAAGCTACAATCTTGTGACCTTACTTGTGACATGAAGTTACATAATTTAAATTTACAAACAGCTGGAAATGTTTCTCTGAATTCCCTTACCCACCCTGAACTCTGTTCTTTTGCTTCATCAGCTTAACGGATACAAATATGAAAATTTTCTGGTTTATATGGATTGGCAGAAGTCAGTGCTTCAGATTCAGTAGATTATTTCAAATTGTAAAAAAAATGCTAATGATGAAGTCAGAAGGCAAATGGACCAGAGACATGGGGTTTGTACAGTACAGTGTAGTGTTTTGTCCTTTATTTATTGGAATGAAGTATATTGAAATTACGCCATAGAAGCAGTTTCTAAATTGTCTATATTACATTAATTTGTCATTTAATTTACTAAATGTCTCCTTTTAACAGTATCTGCACGACTGTGAAGCAGCTTGTCAATACCTAATTAAAAACAAGTGCGGATGCTTATGAATCCAGTTCAGAGTTTCATTGCTCCTCCTGATTTGAAGTGTGAATTTATTATTGTCTCATCTTGAGGCCAATTTTGTCCTAGTTGCCAAGTGTCCTCTATTTTTGAGATACATAACCTGTGTCTTCCCATACTTTTTTTTTTTTTGCTAGAAAAGTTGTAAATATACAGAAGCATTTAATTCTAGAAGAAATAGGCTTTATACCTTAAACATACCTAATTCCACCAAAAATTGTCAACAGCTGCTTACGTGTCTTCACAGGTTCCTCTTGGATCGTTCTCACAGCGGACAGCGAGGGCTTTGTTCCCTTAACATTTACATCCATGCAGGAGATCGTCATAAGAGATGCCAGTGCAAAAGGCTACAGTGCCCGTTCTTCCAAAACTTTGGACATCATCAGTTCCACACAGGGGTGTAGATCTGCTTCTTCTGAAAACCTGGATATCACTTTGGAAGTCCTCAGGGACTGCTCCTCCAAGACCTTGGACAGCGGCAGCGCTTCGGAACAGCCTGGCAGTAAAATGTAGTTTTGACAGTGATTTTGCAATGCCTGTCTGGTGATGGGGGGCTTTTTTATTTACTGTGTAGGACTGCAAATTCTCAACAGCACTCTCAAATCTTTGTTGGATTTCTATAATTTTTGTTACATTGTAAATTATTTATTTGATCTTTGGAAGCATTGACTTTTTTTTATACTGAGCACTGTTTTTTTAACTATGCCTCTTGCAGTACAGGCCAGTTCTTTGTACCAGCGGTTGAAAATGCGTGTTCTTACAAGTTTCTGAGCTCAAGTTTACATCTTGGTCTTTACTATGTTGGTGTTTTTAGATAATAGTAAACTTGGATAATAAAGAAATCCTCGAAAACACTGCCTTGTCCCCCATTTCTTCACTTCCCCCCATTTCTTCACTTCTGAGCAAGGCCGAAATATTACACTGGTGTTATTTAGGAACAGTGCCTGCAGAAGTGCACCTGGGTTTGCACTGGTGTAAGCACCAGTTCTGGTTCATGGAGTTTGGGACAAAGTATAATCGTGTGGAATATCTGTAGTGTGTAGAAGCAAGATCCTTTTCTCCTCCTGTACCTGCCCATAGCACCTCTCCATGCTTCCATCTCTGTGGATTTGGGGAAGTGGCTGTCACGTGTCTTTTTTGTGGTTGCAACATCCAATTAAAACCTGACAGAAGAAAATGTTCTGTGGGCTTTTGTAGTGAAAAAGAGAAAAAATACAAAGGTGAAGTTAGATAAAGTTTATGTAAGCACAAGTTTATGTAACGTGGATTGCAGCACTGAAGAAAAGACTAATCCAAGATTGCTCCCCATAAAATCACAGCACGATAACATTAAGCAGTTTATCAGGCTTTCACAGTGGCGCTTACTATGTGAGAAGGCATCAAGTGACTAGATTATAGAATTGGAGCTGCTGTCTCAGGACTAAGATAATCTTTTTTTTTTTTCATTGCCTATTTGGAAATTTAGCCACTGTCCACAAAAATGCACTGTTGGAGTTACAACACTGGCAAAAGCTGCAGAGAGCACTCAGCATTGTGTGGTGCAAGTAGAAGTTACAGCTTTTGATGAACAGGGGAGGAGAGAAATGGGTGGAATACTTTGGCAACCATGGGCTTCATCCTTTACATAACAATCATGTTCTCAGTAATGGTCACTTTAATCAGCAGGTGGTCCATGATTGCAGCTCCCCTGACCAGAAAGTCACTGACTCCAGAGCCTCAGCACAGGGTGTGCATTCAAAGCAGGCTGGATACTGGGGACAGTCTGTGTTTCTTCACAGCTGCCTGACAGTCCTTTTTCATGCCTGTTTCTGGTTCTAAACATCCCACTAGCTCACAGGAGGAGAGGATTAGGGATGAGCACACTTGGCTCTGCATGACACATTGCCCTTGAATTGCTCAGGCCTCAAATGCTGCTTCTGGAATTTCATTATGCAGCTAAGCAGTGTGAAAGAGAAAAGAGACCAAAAACGCTAGTTTTGTGAAATTTGTAATTCTGTTTTGAAAAATGTTGTTTGCACAGCAAGGCCTCTTAATAGCATGAAGTAATAGAGTTGCTTTGTTCTGGTACGTACCATCTGGTAATTATAGAAACCAGTGTACCATGGGTTAGAAGTCATAAATTAAGCTAAGCTAGACACTTAATTTGGATGAAATGGTAAAGATCCAAGATTTTGGACAGTTAGAGCCAAGGTTTTACAAGTTTGACAGGTCATGTCATCAAACAAAGAAAATTTGCTTATTTTGGAATTGTTACCTATTTGTATTATGCCTAGATTGGCAAAAGACAGTCTCCCACCAGAAGCAAGCTTAGTCTCAGGTTGCACCAAACAGATTTGTAGAGCTCCTCCAGCTTCCCAGGTGAGCACCAGGAGCTACCTGTACACAGGACATTGCCATGTGGGGTAACTGAAGAGGCACAGCAAGTGCAAGTCACCCACTAAAAAGTTTGGTCAAGGGATTACACTGGTTCTTCATGGTGCACTCTGTGGGAAAATACTGCATTTAAAGGATAACCCTAGGAATCTCAAAAGAAGGAAATCCTTACATTATGAGAATTGCTTATTTCATGGAATCATAGAATGGTTTGGGTTGGAAGGGACCTTGAAGATTACCCAGTTCCAACCCCTTTGCCATGGGCAGAGACACCTTCCACTAGACCAGGTTGCTCCAAGCCCCTTCCATCCTGGCCTTGAACACTTCCACAGGGATGGGGGCAGCCACAACTTCTCTGGGCAACCTGTGCCAGGGCCTCATCACCCTCACAATAGAATTTCTTCCCACCATCTAATCTAAACCTGCTCTCTTGTCACTATAAAGCCATTTCCCCTTTGTCCTATCACCACAGACTCTTTTAAAAAGTCTCTCTCCAGGTCTCTAGCACTGGAAAGTGCTCTGAGGTCTCACTGGAACCTTTTCTTCAGGCTGAACAACCCCATCTCTCTCAGCCTGTCTCCACAGGGGAGGTGCTCCAGCCCTCTGAGCATCTTTATGGCCTTCCCTGGACTCAATCCAACAGGTCCATGTCCTTCCTATGCTGGGTGTCCCAGAGCTGGATGCAGCACTCCAGGTGGGGTATCACGTTTGGCTTTCTGAGTGCACATTGCCAGCTTATGTTGAGCTTCTTGTCAACCAACACCCCCAGGTCCTTCTCCTCAGGGCTGATTGATTTGTAATCACAAGGTTATTCCTAAAGCTATGGGCTGGTCTGCACTGAAACTAAACATTAAAAAAAGGCCCAAGTCAGTGACAAGTTACCAAGCATAACCCAAGAGTCCTTAAGAGAGACTACAGGGTGTTTTGGGGGAGTTTTCTTCTCTTACGGCTCCTTTTTCACCTCTGTAAGTCTCTCTGGGAATTCTGGAGTTGCCCATTCTCTGTGCCTGGCCAGCTCAGCACAGCTGAGACTTCAGGAGTCTGGAGCTGGATCCAGCTTGGCTCCATGCCACATTGATATCAGCAGTACCTGTGCACTGAGACTCGTGATCCAACATGGCCAGCACTGGTGGAATTGTTGAAGCTGCTGGATGTGGCAAATGTGCAGATTCTATTTGATGACTTCGAAGGTGATCAAAGGGTGAGTTTCTTTTGGAAACACAAAGGAAGTAATTCCTCATGGGCTGCAAACAGTTTGAACAGAAACACTATAAACCTGGTTCTACCATCATGGTGACAAGCTGGTGGCCTGAGTTGGCCTTAGGCAGGAAGAAACATCTTCTGGGTAAAAGAGATGAAATTCCATGATGGAAAATACTAAGGTACGAAGAAAATCCTTTTGACCCTTTGCTGAAAGTATATGATTCCATGTACATCAGCAAGGACACACTGGCAGGGTGCTGGGTCTAAAGTAGCTCCATCAGTGAAGCTGAGCAAGTGACCATCAGTTCCATTAGACCTGAGCAATTCTTGCTCACCATCTACAACAGTGCACAGCAAAAATGAGGACAGACAGCTGAAGGGTGTAGCTGAAATTCATGGTCTCATCTAACATCAGCAGGGATAGGAAATAGATCAGGAAATAAGATTTATCTCTGCTTCTGCTGTAGAGCAAACATGCACATTATTTCCCAACCATCCAACAACTCTGCTGCTCTTGCATCGGGGTCAGAGGCTGCTGCTCTGTCATGTCTCTGAAGTGGTACTGAGGACCCAACTCTGCTAAGTGCCACAGCTCAAGGACTATTATCCTTCCATTGTTTGTTCAGCTCTGTCCTGCCAGGTTGTGTCTTCAGAGACTAAATTTTCAGGTACAATATAGCAAAAATTTCTCCTCCTCTGCCTCAGGGACAGACAAATGCTGCTGCTCTGTCTTTTGAATGAAGCTTCCCAGTGACACAGCATCTGTTTTTGCAGCAGATTTGGTGCTTGTGATGTGAAAGCTCTCTGATTTCATACTTTAGGACTACAGCTTACAAGCATTTTGGTAACAATAATACCCAGCACACTTGCTGCACATCTGAACCATGGTCTTGCAGAGAGTTAAGGTTTAAAAGGTTAAGGTAAGAAAAAAAAGACGGGGGGGAGGGGGAGCCCAAGGAACTGATGATCTCAAAAATTGCAGGAAAACAAAATTCCTGCCCTCACCTGCCAGTTTTGTGAATCCAGCTGACCTTTCCATCAGTCTAAAAGTTTTCTTGAGGGAAAGACTCTCTTGTAACACTTTGAGACTGTTTTTACATAACTGTCATATGAAATTCATATGAGGCATATGATTGACCACTATACACTAGACTGCTACTGGCTGTACCCTATTAAATGGGACTTGGAAGTAACTTGCCCTCTCTTCCTCATCTTCAGATCTGGAAAACAAATCAGGTCTGAAAGAACCTGAGTCTCCCTTATGGAAACTCTGTCTCTCAAGAAGACTGATTTAATTTTGTGCTTTCTGCCTACAGCCCAGAAAGGCAAACAGAGAAAAAAATGAACAAGTGATACTTGGAAACAAACTCTGAACCCAAAAGTACAGTATCCTTTAAGACATTGTCCACTTCAGCTACTGTACTGGGAATGCAGAAGGTGAAATAGGGATGAGAGGACACAGCAGGGATTGGACTGAGCAGCAGTTGTTATAAAGTACAGGAGTGCCTTAGGGAATTAGTATTCAAATTTTCAGAGCCTCCCTGAAAATCCAATGACCTGGCATGGAAGGTCCCAGCCTTCAGGAACTCCCCAGGGACAGATGTCTGAGGTGGTATCCACCTATTAAAGTGGGGGGCTCAGCACAAAGGATCTAACCCAGCTAAGCCGAGGCAGGTCAGGGAGCTCAAGGACAGGCAGGCACAGCAAGGTAGGAGGGAGAAAACGTCTGCAGGAGGCACAGCCTCCAACAGCAACCCCCTCCCTCTGTGCCAGGTGGGGAAGCAGCTCAGATATGTGGTTACCTGTGGAGGAGGTTTCACTTGGATATCAGAAAGGTTCTTCACCCAGAGGGTGGTTGGGCACTGAACAGGGTCCCCAGGGCAGTAGTCACATCACCAAGCCTGACAGAGTTCAAGAAGCATTTGGATGATATTCTCAGGCACATGGTGTGACTCAGGCATGGTCCTGTGCAGGGCTAAGGGTTGAACTTGCTGATCCTTGTGGGTCCCTTCTAACTCAGCATATTCTGTGATTATTGTTAGGCAGGAACTACAAGGGGGATGAAACTGGAAGGGGAGACTGGGCTAACAGTTGGACCTTAAAGGTTTTTTCCAGCCTTACTGATTCTATGAGTCTATGACTAATGACCAGCTCAGCTACTGACTGCCAGCAACCAGCCCAGTGTGGAAGATTTGGGCTGCCATCACTATACCTCAACAAGGACAAGGAACTGGGCATGGTTTGCCTTATGGAGCACTACCCAGCGACACATAACTCCATTATCCTTCTCTTTCCTTCCTCTATCTGTGTAAATCCATTTGTTGGAATTGCTTGCATGCAGGAGGGGAAGTGCTGTCCATTGGGCACCCGACTGGTTTAATCCAATTTCCCATATTCTTACAACTGTATTTGGGTATTACCTAAAAGAGAACCCCTGAGGACTGAACTTGGGCTCTGTTACTGCCAATCAGCAGGAAGGCAGGAGGTTTACATTAGATTAGCATTTAATCTGAATGGTTGTCAACATGAGAATCTGCTTCTTTCAGTCACACGTTCTGAACATATGTAAGGCATACACATCATTAAAAGCTGACAAGGAGACATACAAAGCTCATTCATTTTACAGCACCAACCCTGAGCCCTAAAAAAAGAAAAGTACAAAAATAATCTTACCCTGCACTTAAGTCTTCCATTCTTTTGACTTAAAAAAATACATTCATTTTCTTAAACAAAAGTACAACTCTGATAATCAAATAAAATAATGAGATTTTCAAAATATAAAAATAGTCTGCTCCATTTCATCTACAGAAGCTTTCTCTTTTCTGTTGGCAGTTCCCAATGCTGGTGCCATATGCAAAGTGAGGACTGAGTACATCTCAGTGAGATAAAGATCACATTGTCTCTCTAGAGAAAAAAAACAGTTTACAATCAGCTAAGTTTAACTAGCAAGGGTCTGAATTCAGACTGGCTATAGTGCAATTTAGAGGCAACTGCACAACTGATCTAGAAATAATATCTTAAGCTACATTCAAATGACCACTCAAACCCAGCCAGCATTTTCTGCAACCCTTTTATCACTGGGCTAAGTATTCAGCTTATATAAACTGGCACAGACCCACTGCCTTGCAGCTACAGATTGATAGAAGCTGAAAACACAACCCATTAAAAACATTAGCAGCCTTTACTGAGACTTCTGGTTGTTTTTAAAGCTGACTATTCAGAAGTACACAAATATTACAGAATAAATCAAACACTCAAAACTGTTCTCTATGATGTTTTGGAGCTTTGTGATATTGCTAGATAACTTACCTACCTCAAAGGGCAGTAAATCTGCTATTCCAAATTCCATCAGACTCAAAATTGTAAACAGACTTATGGGTTTTATTGCTGTAAACATACATGCCCCAGGCATACAAATCTTGATTTGTCCAAAAACCGAAACAAGAAAAAGAACAAAAAAAACCAGCCTTAGATGTCAATTCAACAGAAATCTTAAATGTAGTTAACTCTTACCCACACACACTCAAAACACATCGTTAAAGGCTCACTCGTGATTAAGCATTTTGCTGAATCAGGACAGTTCATAAGGCTGAGACTTCAAACATGCTTGACTAGGTGTCAGTACTAAACTTACTCAGACACTCAGTGGATGTAATGATTTTACTTCACAGTGTTCTTCAGTAAAAGCTTTCCCAGTCCCAGCACTGTGAGTCACCTCCCAGATGGCCCTGAGCAAAGTACTTGTGGCCACTGCCAGCAAGTCCTCCCAAGCAGTGCCAAGCCAGTCCTCCAAAGGCACCTCTGGTACAAGACAGACACTCTCTCACGGGCATACAGTGAAGGCAGTGAGCTGAAATTCACGTCTTGTCTTGAATTGTGCTAATTTCTTTGAGGTGAACAAGCTTTTAACTCTTGAATTCCTCACTATCCCTTCCAGATTTAGATTCATCTTCAGAGTCCAGTCATTTTAGCTTAAGCTGGGAGCCAGTCCCCGGCGGTCTCTGTACCTGCACTGACTACAGTAGCCCAGAAAAAACAGGTCTGAATTTAAGTGCTCCAGAAGGCACCTGAGGTTAGATGTGTCTTTCATCTACAAAATGTGTTCAACAGTGTGAATCTACAGCAGAAATGAGGTTTCAGTTAATTTATGTATGATAATATCCCTGACTGAAAAAAGTCACCACTGGAAAGGCAGGTGTAGCCTCATTATTATAAAACATGTGCAAGTTGAGGTTAACAGCCATGTCTTCCTGGTTTGTGAGGCAGAGAGCCTACACCACTTGAGAAATGGGTATCATGATTATTTAAAGGCCAAAATTTGCAGCATTTGAATGATACAGTCTAATTTTTGTAAGGGACTACTGATTTTGCATATCCTAAAGGCAGATGTTGATTTTGCAAATGTTACATTCTAAATTCTCTGATAGAAATCAGTTTACAGGTTTCAGAAGCAAGAAACCAGTAACAGGAAACGTAAGGTTCTGCCTCATATAAAATCTATAAATTACCTCAAAATCTCTTTCAGAAAAAAATCTTCATGAGAAAATCCTCAAAACATGTCTGCAATACTGATTTGCTTAATTTCAAAACAAAATAAATCCTAACTTTGTATCATATACTTCAATATTCCCAAGTGCTTCCCAAACACATTAGAGTGCAAGTTATAGGTAGCAATTGTGCTCAAAATCCACCCCAGCCTCCAAGGGTGAAACATATTGTGAGTTAATATTTGGGTGGAGCATCAAGAATTGGACTCAATGGCCCTTTTGAGTCCTTTTTGATTCAGAACGTTCTATAATTGTATGGTCACATTTACACTTCTTTTCCCTTGACCTACAAATCCATAAACTCTCCCAAGCTATAAGATCACAGCTTTCCATTAATCATTGAAAAACAAACAAAGACCCCTCAAGGCCTTCAACAGCTTGCATTCCTGAACACTTATAATGTCCTTTTTAGCACAGTGGATGGAGTTAGGTGTGTATTTGCACGGTGGTGTCCTCTCTTGATTTTGTTATTCTGTCAGAATCATCCTTTATCCTTTTTTGATAAAATGGGAGCAGAGAAATGACCTAGAAAACTCTCAGAGGGTTGGTGGGATGTGAGTCTGTGTTTGGAAAGCCACTGTGTTCAGAGTTTTCAGACCGAGGTGTCCTTTTTGTGTTCGTCCAAGTTCTCTGTGCTTTGATGGCTCCTCCTGTTAAAAGCGGGACAAATGATACATGGACACACTTCTGGCTTTGCCTTCTAACTAACCAAGCTCAGTTTGGCAATTCAAACAGCAGAGAACTTCCAGCAAGGTGTGGTTGTTATGGACAGTAAATGAACCCCCTCAACAGAGGGATCAGTCCCATTTTTGAATTGTTTACCCTGTACCCTCCAGTCTGCAGCTGCCACTGACAAAGCAGCTGGTGCACAAGAGGTCTGTGGCATATCTGCCAAACCCATGAAGGTATCTGGGACACCTTAGGGCATGAACTGGTCCCAGACACCCATGGCTTAGGCCCCAGAACAGATCCCTTAGCATGGCAAACAGTTTCCAATTCCAGCAACTTGGGATAGTAAAGACAAGCCATAATAACACCATCCTTTGGTATTTAATCCATCAGTCCGCTAGGACAGGCTGTTCTGAGGGATGTTCTCAGTATAAAGAGGCATCATTTGACTGAGGTAGATAAATATGAGCTAGACAAGGTTTTCTTTTCAGAAGAAGGAAAGGGGAGAAAGAGAGAGTGATGGGATAAAAAGGCAAAGAATAGCTCAAAGCTGACCTCTCTTTTCCTCCCACAGTCCTTTGTGCCCACACTTCTAAATTGTTTGGATGTTTCTTATATGCCAGAAACATTAAGAATGCAGTCAACAATCCCATTTTTTTCTATATACAAATAAATCTTAACTATTCATATTTTCTCCAGATATTTAATTCATGTAAAATATTCCTCATATTCCTTGAAACACTGTTCCACAGTAGTGCTTTGTGAGCCACCACAGAGAATCAGTAAAACACAGTAGCTGATGTCTCTGATAAATGGTACTCTAAGAGTACTAAGTGTCATACTACACTTCAAAGATGAGACACTGGAGCATGTAATGGTACCAGTCTGTTAATAATTTGACTACTAAAGTGTTGTTTTGGTTTTTGTAAGGAATACAGAGGTGTATGTTGGCAGTTAATGATTTTTTGCCCAGGGTGACTGTGGGGATGTTGCTGCTGTTTGCTGCCAGTCCAAACCCACCTTAACTCTTCGAGTGCAAGCTTTGTTTCTTTCCGGCTTTGTTCAGTGATTGGGTAGAAAAAGAGTATAAATAAACCCATAAAGATGAGGATACCAGGGACTGCTCCAATGAGGATTTTCAGCGTGAGGATCACATCATCTGACTGTCTGCATATCCCTGGTTTGTATCCAGTGAACCTAAACAAATGGAAATAAGTCGTGTGTGCATGTTCAAAGTCAAAAGCAGTTCACGTAAAGGCTCCATTCTCTCCCCCAAAACTCTTCCAGACTTTTTCCCCATTTTTCCTACGCCTCTCTTTCTTGCTTTTCCCTACTCTCGGTTTCAAATCTTGTTTTTCAAAACTCATTTTTGTGCTCAACTTCAGATAACTGCATTATCTGTACATTCTCAGTATTATTATTATATTATAGTTAAGTCAATCATTGCTGTTGAAACTGGCCAAATTACTTGCATACTTTTAAAGGAAGGATCATGGAATCCCATGTAAGGAAATACACTGATGCACAGGAAGTTCCACCGGAATATGAGGAAGAACTTTTTTACTATGCAGTGACCAAGCACTGGAACAGACTGCACAGAGAGGGTGTGGAGTCTCCCTCACTCAGATATTCCAGAGCTGTCTGGACACAACTCTCTGCCATGTGCTCTGGAATGGCCCTACTTGAGCAGGGGCATTGGACCAGGTGACCCTCTGTGGTCCCTTTCAACCTTAACCATCCCATCATTCTGTTAAATAAATCTGTTATGTGTTTCCTAATTAATATTCAGTAAAGTATTTAAGCTCCGTTTTAAAAGTATGCAAGTAATTTGACCAATTTCAACAGCAATAATTAACTTTAATTTAAACACACACTTAAGCACTCTTCTCAAGATAGACAAATTTACTCAAGTGCTCAGAGTTAGGTACACACACTTCATTGATTCAGGGCTTCCATGAAGTCCCACAACTGCTGATATACTCAAAATCCTATTCCCAGTTTGTGGAATGAGTTTTATCTCTGAACATGCACCTATGAAAGCAATAGCTCCTTTGGCATCTCTCTGTCTTCTGTGTTCTCCCACAAACATCTGCCTTGGCAAATTGCTGGGAGTTAACCGGAATGCAATTGAAAATGGGCTAACTGGGGAACAGCAAATTGTTTGAGCATTTTGGCAATAAGCAATTAAAATTCCTAAGCCCAAAATTTTCAGCCAAGCACTGAGTGTAATTTAGCAATTTCAGCTGAGGGCCCTGAAGCAAATCATTCTGGTTACCAAAACCTAATTTGGAGACAAGGGCTAGATAGTATTTCAGACAAGTTCCCTGCTAAGGTTTCTTGTGTTTACTGTATCAGGGACAGGCACAGGCCAGTTCTGCACAAAGACAGGCCAGGGGATGCCTGACCACTTTCGCAACCTGTCTAGTCAGAACAGACAAGACAACACAAGAGGGGGGGAGGAGAGAACACAAAGCACCTTCCAAACTGACATGGTGAGGGACAGAGCTGTGACAAAGACTGTTTCTGACTCTTGATTAGTGTCCAGTTCCCTACAACCATGCAGGAACTGGTGATTCTTTTATGCTGAACAGGCTGCAGGCACCGCTGAAAGCACTGCAATCCTTGTAAAGACTTGCAAGCTCGTACAGACAGTCCAGTCCAGGTGCAGCAGGGAATGCACAGAGCAGCTCTATCACACCTGTGGGACCTTCATCTGCTGCACTTTCATGTTTAGTTCTTTACTCACATAAGCCACTAAAATTTATATGAGTAATTTGAAAACAGAAAAACAAAGGGGAAGTCAGGTCTTTCTGAACATCTCTGGGCAGGTTCAGCAGTCTAGTCTGGATGGTAATAATCCTGTCTTTAGTGGTCAGCCATCTGGAGCTGCTGGCACTTCCAGGCTCAGGGCAAAAAGGCAATTAACTCCAGAGGGTAAAGGTGGAGTAACCTCAGAAACGCTCTCAGAGTAGATCCACTAAGTGGAAACACAGTGTTACTTACTCCAGTCCTGCTGCAGAAATTCCTAAGCCAATTCCTGCTGATATCTTGGTAAAGAAAACATAAGAAGAATAGAAAATGGTTTCTTGCCCTTTTCCATGAGGATTCTGCAGGCGAAAGTTATCAACAACATCAGGGAGCATTGACCTAGAAGTGAGAAAATAAAAGAAAAACTCAAGCCTATATTTCTTTTCCAAGTCCAAACTTAATGAAATAGTGCACAGCCCTCCTCCATTTTTAGGAGTTGCTTAATGCATATGAAAGAATCCAGTTCAAAAGGTTTTACTGCTGGAAAGAAGGGCAAAAATCGTGTAAGAAAAGCTTGGCCACACATTAAAATGTAGAAAACCATTGAAAAACCATCAAACACTTGCTGAGAAGTGACAGAATTTCTTAGTCTGACTGTCATTCCAATCAGAAGTTATGATATTAAAAAAAAAAGAACAACAAAAACCCCCACGTTTCTTAAGCTTTCAAGTGACTCTGAATCTCTGAATAGTTTCACTCTGAAATAACTCTTTTGACAAGCTAACATTTTCAGAAACCAGTGTGGCCTATTCTCTCTCCTTCATAGAAAGTGAATTTGATAATGGGGAATCAGAATGGAAGCTGGCCAAAAGTCAAATGGGAATTGACATTTTATTTCCAATATATGTCATAATTTAGTCTTGGAAAAAAGAGCTTCTCACCTGCTGTGCAGAAAAGCTTGTAAAGTCTGACAACTTACTTCAAACCATTATTCCATGATCTCTTGGAGCTTTCAGGGAATGGCACAAATGAGTAATGCAAAACAATGGTCTCAGCAAGGGTCTGGCTTTCTGGTCAGTTTGACCTGAAAACAATTATCTAATCTGAAGAGGAAATGCCCCACCATGCTCTATCTTGAGTAGTTTTTATATGCATGTTTTCAGTCCTCAAGTGCAAAGGATCTTACATTCTTAATTTCTTTTAATCATAACCTTGTGTTATTTGATCTGTAACAGAGGATTGCTCAAGCAGGGATACACAGATCATAGAATTGGGTTGGAAGGGACCTTAAAAATCATCTCCTTCCAACTCCCCTGCCATGGCAGGGACACCTTCCACTAGCCCAGGTTGCTCAGAGCTCCATCCAACCTGTCCTTGAACACTGCCGAGGACGGGGCATCCACAACTTCTCTGGGCAACCTATTCCAGTGCCCCACCACCCTCACAGGGACTGTCATCCTAATATCTAATCTAAACCCGTCCTCTTTCAGTTTAAAACCGTTCCCCCTTGTTCTATAACTACATGCTCTTGTAAAAAGTAAGGCATAGTTTGCCTTACTTTTCCTCTGCTACGTTCTTAATTGCTCAGTATTAATTGATTTACCTAACTTCATAATTCCTGAAGCAATAGACTTACTGTTATCACAAGTGCTAGAGCTACTTGAGTTATTGATTCACATACTTACTCTAATGATGTACAAAGAGCAGCTACAGTTATGGTACATGTAATCTGTTAACAACAGGGCAACCAAAGTCAAGTCATTGCAGATTATAAAAGCAGAAAATATTCTTGGAAAAAAGTGATTCTTGCCAAAATCTGCCTCTTTCAGGAGCAAGTTCCATGCAGTGTTGCATACATGTAATGTAGAGATATATCCCTTTCCCACCTCAAATGTAAAATTCTCCTACCATGGCAACAGAAGAGACGCTGCAATGCTCAGACCAGAGACGAAGGCCACGAGGTAAGCCAGGATCAGGTTTGGAATGGTCACTAGCATGACTGCAAAAGGAATCATCCACTGAGGAAGAAAAGCATTACATCTGAGTTACAGTATGCACTGCTCAATGGGATACAGACTGTTCCCTTCAAAATACCAAACTGTGTTGCAAAACAGTTCATACAGAGCAACATCTAACACCTCAGTATTTTGATGAAATACCATTTCTGAAGAGTCCTGAGCAAATCGGTAGTTATCTATCCTGCAAAATCAGAGAAAAGCAGGACAAGTCATGGTAGTGCTGCCTCTTAGCAGTATTAGGGCTACAACTGCAGTGGCAAGTTCAAGAGTCCCAAGAGCCTGTTTATCAGTCAGAGCCTGACTAACAGACCCTGGTCACATTCATACTCTAAAGATTCATAGTCTCCAAAAAAACATGTGGCCGTATTTCTGTGAAGAGCCCTGGAGTGGGTTGACTCCCAAACTGTGACCAGGTAGAATCACAGAATATGCTGAGTTGGAAGGCACCCACAAGGCTCATTGAGTCCAACCCTTAGGCCTGCACAGGACCATCCCCATGTGCCTGAGAGTATCATCCAAATGCTCCTTGAACTCTGTCAGGTTTGGTGCTGCGGTCACTTCTCTGGCGAGCCTGTTCCAATACCTTCACCCTGTGGGTGAGGAACCTTTCCCTAATATCCAACCTAAACCTCCCCTGACACAACTTCAGGCCATTTCCTCAGGTCCTGCCACTGCTCACCACAGAGAAGAGATCAGTACCTGCACCTCCTCTTCCCCACAAGAGGAAGATGGAATTTTGAAAATCACCTCCTTCCAAGCCCCCTGCCATGGGCAGGGATACCTTTCACTAGACAGCATTGCTCAAAGCCTCATCCAACATAGCCTTGGATGCTTCCAGGGGTGGAGCATCCACAACTTTTCTGGCAACCTGTGCCAGGGCCTCACCACCCTCACAGTAAAGAATTTCATCCTAGTAACCAATCTAGATCTACCCTCTGTCAATTTAAAGCCATTCCCCTTGTCCTATTGCTCCATGCATTGTCAAAAGTTCCTCTCCAGCTTACTTGTAGCCTCTTTAGGTACTGGAAGGTGCTCCCAAAGGACTTCCCTTCTCCAGGCTGAACAGCCCCAATTCTCTCAGCCTGTTTCCATAGCAGAACTGCTCCAGTCCTCCGAGCATCTTCATAGTCTCCTCTGGACCCACTTTAACAGGTCCATGCCCTCCATACATTATGGGCCCCAGAGCCAGATGCAGCACTCCAGGTGGGATCTCATGAGAGCAAAGGAGAGGAAGAGAATCCCCTCCCTTGACCTGCTGCCCACGCTGTTTCTGATGCAGCCCAGGACATGGCTGGATTTTTGGTCTGCAGGTACACATTGATGGGTCACTTAGTTTCTTGTCACAGCAGCCCAAAGTTCTTCTCCTCAGGGCTGCTCTCAATCCATTCTCTGTCCAGCCTGTATTTTTGCTTGGGATTGCCCCAAGCCACATGCAGGACCTTGCAAGCTTGCACTTGGCCTTGTTGACTTCCATATGGTTTACACAGTCCCAGCTCTACAGCCTGTCCAGGTCCCTCTGGATGGCATCCCTTCCCTGCAGCGTGGTGACTGCACCACACAGCTTGATGTCAGCAGCAACCTTGCTAAGAGTGCACTTGATCCCACTGTCCATGTCACTGACAAAGATGTTAAACAGTGCCAGTCCCAAAACCAATCCCTGAGGATGGCACTCCTCACTGCTCTCCACCTGGACATTGAGCTGTTGACCACAGCTCTTTGGATACGACCATCCAGCCAGTTCCTTATCCCCTGAATCATCCATCCACCAAATCCACATCTCTCCAGTTTAGAGACAAGGGTGTTGTGCAGGACAGTGTCAAATGCTTTGCAGAGGTCCAGGTAGATGATGTCAGATGCTCTTCCATTATCCATGAATGCTGATAATTCTTAGAAGATTGCTAATCAGCATGGGCAAAGATTTTTCTGCCAGTTTAGTAAGAAAGACGATGAAATGCCGTTTGCTATTCTAGGCCATTGGAACTGTTTAATTTACATTAGTAACAACACCTTGAAACTCTGTCACACTGCATTTCAGGGGCAGTGAGAGGGCTTCAACGGTCATTTTAAATTGTAAAAAAACCATTTCACAGATCATCTTGAGTCTTGAATGCAGAAGAATTTGCTTTGACCTTCATTTCCCATGACCACTTTAAAGCCACACAGGAACTCAGCAATAACTAGAAACCCAGGAAGGTGGTTCACTCCCACTCCACACAGCCAGATATGTTCATGAAATTGGACAAGTCACAGAGGTTACCCTCAAAACCAAACTACTTTGGGATGCTCATGATTTGTTTTCTGGCAGTACTTACACCCACAAGATTTCTTCATCTTGAAGCAATGGGCTTACAGGATTGAAAATCCACTATTTCAAATGCTGACTGAATGCCTGTGGCCCAGCTGTCCCATGCCCATCACATGCTCCATCTCCCACGCCTGTGAACCATGGGCACAGCAGCACAAGCAGAACCCAGAACCAGAGGCTTATCTACAGGGCTTTTTAATGATGAGGGATTAGTTTAACATTAAGTGTTTCAATCCTCTATATGTGCAGCTTGGGAGCTGAGGGTATGAGAAGAGCTTTCACAGAGAGTGATTCCCCTAAGCACTGCTATTTACAGTTCTGTATGATAAGTGATTCTGGGAGTCCTGGAGTCTGATCCATTATGTTTATGTTTTAAATGCATTTCCCATTTAAAGCATTTGCTCCCAACCTAAGGAGGCAGAAAATAACCTTTCCTGCCTGCAAGTTCCCAGCACAGGCAGATAATCCTTGCATTAGCCCAATATTGTGGCAAAATCATTATTTCACCACAAGAGAGCACTCCAGCAATACAAGATTTTATGTTGTCTATAAGCAATTTTATGACTGCCTTGCGCTCCACATGAGGCACCCACTCAGAAACCAAAGCACTTAAACAAAATTCTAGATCAATACTAATAATCATTGTAACTGTAATTTCCTACTGAAAGAGAAGCACGACCTGCCGGACTGAGGTTACAATGCCCTGAAGTCTCGCTGACACAATGGCAGTGCAATCATGGGGGCAGAATTCCTGCTGCAATAAACTGCTAATGCACCTCCTTCTTTCTTACTTGTGAAGCCAATACTCTGTTATTGGCAGCTGCTCCCTTGTCACAGGGCTGGCTGCTGCCCTCCGAGTCATAAACCATGTCCTGTGGTTCCCACGACTCTTCCATCCATTCCCTGACAGCACTGTGGAAGGCAACCCTGCTGGGGTGATAAAGGTGGTACTGGCCTGCACAGCAGCACCTTACCAGGAAAAGGTGCAGGTAGGATGTGAAGAGAAATGGGGATGGGAGAGTGGAAAAGGGGCTGCAGTGCCAGGATTCATCCAAAGGCACATCTCCACACTTCATAGTGCTGAAAGATGGCAAATAAACCATTGTGTATGTGTGGGAAAGTGTTTCTATTTTTACTAAATCCTCCAAGAACCCAGAACCAAAAGCTATTACTGCCTAGAGTGGAAGCTAGAGTTGTGAGGAAGAGCCATCCATTAACCAAGAAGATGCCATACTTCTTAAAAGTGCTCACAGCAATTTCACCTCCAGTCACCAGCTGAGACTCTCCTGACTAAGTTCAATGCTCGCCCCATGAGGGCAGAGCTGACGCTGAGCATAGCACAGGGAAGCTGAAGCAAATAAACAGAAGAGAGTAATTTCTAGCCTGTGCACCCACCTGATCATGGGAAGAATGTTATCAAGGATCTTGCTTGGGTATGACCCCATACTTACAGAAAGTCCAGGCTTTAAACTTCTAGGAATTTTAGATACTTAGACTGTTGCTCACCTTTTGTGGAGGAATGAGTAAAAAAGGAAGCAATAACAGTGAAAGAAAGCCAAGATTCTCATTGCTTATTCACCTACCCTGCTTCTATCCTCTTTGAGGACTCCCTTCAACATAGAATCACCTTAACAGGAAAAATTAGTTGGAGCAGTGTGACTTTTTTTCAGGAAACTGATTTTCAAATTATATGTTCACCCTGAAAGCTGAGTGAGGTTTCTGAGAAAAAAATCCCTTGTTTTCTTTCTATCTCCTTCCCTTCCAGTAGAACATTCCCCAGTGACAAATTAAGAGCCTTAAATTATGTGATTTTATTTCATTTCTTAGTGGGAGAGCACAGATTAGGTGTACAGATCACACAAGGTGGTAGTATTGGAGGCCCCTGTGGTGCATTGTCAGACACAAAATCCATCAATGGGCACACACTGAGTCCCTTGAGAAATGTCTACAAGGTGAAACAGAGAGGTGGCTTTTTTTTCAATCCAGCTCCTACTTAGACCATAACAGACAAGCAACTCAACTGTAAAATTAAGTTAAACCATGTTTACAGAGGTGTTGACAGGCTTTCCAGTCAGGTAAAACTGAATTTATAGAGCTAAGTTGGTTGAAGAAAGCATTTTTCATAGCCAAGAAGACAGAGGAGGATATTTCCTAAGGAGGAAATCTGCATTCCCAGGTCTAGTCAATGGTCCAATACTGCTTCTGGCAATTCTCTTTGTTCAAGTGGTAAAAAGGAAAGAGGATGGAACTTGGATTCCAGATGCCTACTTCAAAACACGTAACAATTCAGCATATTTGGAACTTGGGTTTTAAAGCTACTTCTGATTCTTTGGAAGTCATTCCAACACAGCTTTTAATTCCAAAAATTACAACTGTTCAGCTCTATTCAATAACTGTCACCAGACCTAAATTTTTCCATTTTATTCAGATTTTGACATACAGCTTTAGGCTGGATTTTTCAAGTCCTCATGCTTTGTTGTGCACAAGGCCATTTTTCTTTCCTCTTTCATAAGTAATTGAAGGTAAACAGGGGGAAAATGGGGAGGAACAGGCCCATACAATAACTCACTGAGGATGATGAAAGAAAATTGCTGCTGTCTGCACTAAGTGAAGGACTTAAATAATCCATCAGTGACAAGGGCAGGCTCACTGAGCAGGCTTTGCAGAGCTGTGTCAAAGTTAAAATACGCTTCTTTTCTCAGGTAGGTCACCTATTTCTTTACTTGGCTAATAATTATCTCTCTCTGTTCAGAGGGATGTGGGCACCCCTGCCTGCTTTGCTTCTAGAGGAGGATGTGCAACACACTTTTGTTTCCTTCTTTGTGACTGAAAGCCTGATGCAGAGAACTCAGCACCATATACAAAGACAAAACAAGCCTTGTACAACAGGGAACTTGCCAACCT
>JAOXXN010000446.1:111189825-111216625 GCA_026770055.1 Myrmophylax atrothorax | reverse complement strand
GTACAACAGTGAACTTGCCAACCTGAGGCCACTCAGATCTGAATTTACAAAGCCTCATTGGGGTTCACTTCAGAGAGCAGTCAAATGAGCAGTTTGTGCAGATCCTTAAATAAACTGGGACCTCCCTCCAGCTTCAATCCATTTCTCAAAAGTTTCCCTTGGAAACTTGGAATCTATCTGAAATTTGGTATAATGATTTAAAACAAACTCTGAAACTGAGCAAATTTGACTTAGCTTGAGGTTATAAACACTTGAAAGAGCTCCTGAAGTGGCTCCAGTTGTCAAGTGAAGTGAGCACCAGTGGATTTTTTTCCTCCTCAATGGATTTGCTTACCGAAATCCCACATGCTGCACATTTCTTGCCAAATCGCTGCAGAATCTTCTGCCAGAAGGGAACACTCACAGCTGCTGATACCTACAAGTGACAAAAAACTGTATCTGTACTGTGCCTACTGCCACTGTCTTCTTCAGCTGTAGAGCCCACAGACATCTTTTTGTCTAGTACATTAGAGTCTGAAAGGAGGGGGAACATGCAGATTCTTGTCTCTCCTCATCCTCTGAGTGATTTTTAAAAACTCCTTTTTAAGCTGTCCACGAGAGGGTTTTGTCACAGTCAAATATCAGAAGGCAGTGTCTTAAAATTTCCTTTTCTAATGTGAACCACAGCAGTTAAAGGTATGCATGACAGTCATTAAAGTTCAAACATATTGCAAATAGTCCTGCTTTGTGCTAATGCCTTTTGCCACATTACCTGAAAGGATGAGTGAATTCAGCTCTACCCCAAGATACAGGAAGAAACCTGAAGTGTAAGATACACTTATCTATCTCAAGATATACTTAGAGTACATATTCCATATTATGTGTCCTTTCTTAGGAACAATCTGTAAGAGAAATAGTTGCTTGCAGTCAACATTACGGTTTCATATACTGAAATACTCACTTGGTAGCAGCAACAACCACAGGCAACATAGTACCAATGCACTGAAGTACTGCCACTAATGACAGTCTTACAACTGACCTAAATTTAAATGACAGCTTATTGTTACAGTTTTATTTCTGTCTTTACTGACTTTAATTCTTCTGTCTCTTGTCTCTCTTCTTGGTGACCATCACTTGCAGAGCCTTAAGATATGTCATCTTTTGCTCTCCAACATTTTGGTTTTAATGGTTTTGGAAAAGATATGTCTTATAATATGGGAAGGGATAAGTATCACCTAAGCAAGCAGAATTCTACCTCTGCATGTCAAGAAAAAGGATCTTTTTATCAAATTGCCAGTTGCTCTAGAAAGGAATCTTCATATCTCTGGGTATTTAAAATATTTATCCTTGAAATCTGCTTAGCTTAGAAGAGACATGTATATGAATATGCAAATTAAAGTTCTTAATTTTCAGGATGTAAGACTGGGGAAAGGGAAAAGGGAGGCAAAATTCCAGACCTCCTTTCTAGCAGCAGCTTTTGCCCTTTATAGGAGCAGAAAATGAGTTACAGGTAAAAACAACAAGAAATTAATTAAAAGCTCCAAAGCATTAATTGTTTAGAAGTACAGCAGGGAACAGCAACTTTATTTCAAACAGACAATGCAAAAGATAGCTTCTTAACAGCTCTGTTGAGACACAAAACTCTTCTTGTCTTCTGTTACTTTGTGCCAAAACCCAGTGAGAACCAGCTAACACATGGGAGAGAAGTGCAACTCACCAAGATGGTTATCACCAAATACTGGAAGTGATTGCGAAGGCCAGAAGCTTGAGTACAGAAGAGGACAAAGTTGCTCTGCTCCAGCTAATGAATTGAAGACATTTAGTAACAACCAAAAGAGAAAGAAATATTAAAAAAGACAAAAATAACATCACACTCCATACTAGTCAATGATAGTTGGTGATTGACTTGTTAAATGTAGGATTTGGTAGTCTCATTATTCCCTTGTTTGAACAATTTAAAGAAGCAATAACTCTCCTGTTCTCACTGGAATAACATGCCAATAATACTGGGGCAAGCAAGAGAAAAACCATGCACGTAATAGAGCATGAAAATGACTAAAACAGGAATGGCCCTATGAAAGGATTCTGTCTCCAGGCTTTATTCCCTATGTTGCAACTGCCTTGTGTTGTCACAGCCACAGCTGAAGGCTACTGCAAGAAACTGCACTTTCTTTCCTGTAGAAATGCCATAAATCTTTCTTCAGAAGCTCTGACTCCAAAACAACTTTCAGATGCAATTAGACTCATGCCAACTTCCTGTGGTAAAGCAGCAGGTTTTGTATGCAGCCTCAGCTATGGAGTGCAGCTCTGGGTCAGATACCTCTGCAAGTCTGAACACTCATTGGATGGGAGGATGTAGCTGCACTGTGCTGCGTGACAGGTGAAGCCACTGCCCTCATGCTGCTGCAGATCTCGGGGGGATTCTGAACACCAGGATGTGACTGAGGGCCAGCTCCAGCAATTCTGCAGAAGTGGAGTGACAGAGGATTTACTACTCATGCCACAGCAGCATCATCAACTCCTGCTCCTCTGCGTGCTTGTAGATTATAGGTGGCCAATCATCTGTATACAAACTAGGATGTCCAAAAAGTTGTATCCCTCCTCCATTGCCACAAAAATCTTCCCTAGCTTGTGTCCCTATTTACGTTGCTTTAATTTTAGACATAGGATATTGCACTCTGGAATTATGGCCAATGCATCTTTACCTGCCTATTTCTTTGCTCATCAGTAATCCTCTCTCTAAACTCCACAAAGTCAGTGTCCCTCCCTCAGGGAACAGCAGCAAGTGTTGCCCATGCTGGCTGAACTGGAGCAACACAACTTCCAACTTCTGCCTCCCCTCACAGTTTTCCTTCAGTCTGCCCAAGTAGAGAAATAAAGAGACTGACAGAAGATCTTTTCCTCTCTGGGTGTTGTCAGCAAGTAGTTGGCTGCCAGAAACCAGATCTGTGCTGTATCCTTACTAACTGAATGGATGCTGCATCTGGACCATAAGGGACCTTGCAAGGAACTGAGTAATTCACCAGCTCTTTTATGTGCTGTGCTCTTGCCTTCTGTCCTGGTACTCACTTGATAAAGGGCTCATCTAACTAAGAGTCTGTTCACCAAAATGTGATAATTACTTGCTTTTCAAAATAAAGCCAACTTGCTATGTACAGGTTCACATTAAACAATATATTTACTGAGCTGAACACAGCTAAAAAGTCAAACTTAAAAAGCTGATGGCCTATGGGGAATGAAGGTTTCTTACTGATTGGTTTTTTCCACAGCTTCTCTCTCTGAGAGGACACACTGCAGGTCCTCATTTGAAAAGGAGCACTATCTAGCCCTGAGGCAGGTGAGACCTCCTGCCTCTGATTGTCTTCTTACCCTGACCTAACGCCTTCCATCACAAAAGACTCCACAAGAACCAGTTAAGCCACTGTCTGAGAACAGACACCTATGCAAGGGAAAGGGGCAATGGTTTAAAGCAGGGCACACTTTAGAGAGGAACAGAGAGAAGAGAAAAATATTCTCTCAGCAACCAAAACCATGGGAAACTGTGGATGGATAACATATAATGACCAATCTGGGTCACTAGGACTAGTTCTTCACCTTTTATGAAAAAAAAAAAAGGAAAGAAAAGAAAAGGAAAAAAGTCTTCAAATGGTCAGGGCTTTGGCTTTGCTTCTCCTTTGAAAGAACCACCTCCAGCTGCGCAGGACCCCAGGCACCAAAAGAGGACTGTGGTTCCCTACTGATTTGTAGGGAAAGGCACCACCCCCTAGATCACCACCCCCTGTCACCAGCCAAAGGTTATTTGCATTTCAGCTGCCTCAGACTCCCCCATGCTGGGAGTGGAACGAGGCCAACACACAGACTTAGAGAGTCTGAAGTTACCTGCACTGCTGTGGAGATGAGAAGAAAGGCAGCGGTGAGTTTCACATATGGACCGTGCTTCACCGTGAGCCCAAGCCCCTTGCAGAAAGGAATGGCTCTGTCTGAACTTAGGGCATAAGGATCTAAGAGGAATAGAATACATAAAATAACAATCTTTTCTACAGACAAATGTGAAATAATGATTATTAAATCTAGGTATATTTAAATAGATCTTACCATCTTTTTCTCTTACTCCAAGAAAAAGAATGACAATTCCAAGGATATACACACTTCCTATGACCCCTGCTGCAATCATATAAACTTCTGCCTTTGGAAAGAAAACAAGACATTTGAAATTGTGACAGGAGAATGACAAGTCATTATTAAAATTTCAGTCTCTTTCTGGTGAGTCATCTGCAAATGAAGAAATGCCCATCTGCATCCAGCCAACTGTCTGTCTGTTACCTCTCTGAAAAATGTTCATTTCTGCAGTTCATTTCTAAACCACACCTGCTTCAGGGTAAATCCAGGGCACATAAATATATACTTCTTGGGGTGAAAAAAGAAAAAAGCAGCAGCAGTGAACAAAAGGACTATTATGTTTGCCACCTGATGTTTTAAATATTTGTTTATGTTGAGAATAGCTGCACATACACACTTACCTATCAGAAATACGCATCATCCATAGAGTAATTCTAATTTTCAGTAAATCCAGTTGCTCCAGCTACACAGACTGCAATCTGGAACTTCATGCTGGGTGGGAAAGTCCTCAGTACTGATGTAAACATAATTACTACACTTTCTGCAGTTATACATAATGATAATAATGAACTGTAGAAATCATACTTACATGCCAATGTTTTGAGAACATGGTAGGTTGCATGCTGGTTTTCCCAGTTACTTAGTGAAATACTCACGCAAATTTGGAAATCTTTGCTTCCTATTAGCCAGGGGAACAAATCCTCCAAGGATACCTCCCACACCATCAGATGGCATTTACTGTCTCCAACCCTAATTGCACCGACTTTGGATTAAAGTTTTAAAAAATATTTTGCTTTGGTATTATGTAAAAATTTATTTTACACTGTGTTAACAAAGATAAAATAAGTGCTGTTTAGAGAACTTTATGACACAATGATTATTTGATAGGAAAACTGAATTCTAAAATAAAAGTTATATGTTGCAAATGAAATTACTACAAATCTAGGAAGCAGCTGGTAAATGAACATGCAACTACAAGAATGCACTCCCAAATATAAAGTCACAGTGCAGATGCAAAGGCAGTCAGATGAACCACGTAAGAATAGACAATCTTCAAGAAAACAGCTTTTTTAAGATATTTACATTTCAGAAAATGACAAGGTAAAATAAAGGAATGTAGTACTTTTCTTTATTTGGGATAAATGTTTGGGGTATTTTATATCAGAGCTACAAATTAAGTCACAGAGTACTATTGGTTATGACTTACACAGACTACAGAGTGCATTGGAGACACCTGAACTCACTTAAATGAGGCAATTTCAGCCTCAAAAGCAGCCCAGCCAGGAGACAAGGGGCTGAAAATAAGCACAGTAACAGGACTCCTTTGTTAATTTTATATTTTGTTTTTCTGTGTTTATTGCTTTGCTTGAAGGAATTAAATGCTTTTTTTTCATAGCTCATCATTAAGTGCAATTTGAGCCTAAACTATCAAGGATATTCATGGTAGGCCAAATAAGGTTCTCTAACCCTAAACAAAGATCCACTCCTAAGCTTACAGTAACAGCTTCAGGAGAGTTTAAAAATAGCCACTTCTTCCATTTCCTTTATTTAATAATGAACAAAATATCAGTCATTCACTAGGTCTGCTTTTAAACAAGGTGTGCTCTTGAGCAGCTAAGAATTAGTCCTCCCAATGAAACAGATCAGGGTGATTCTCCTGAATGGCACTAAAAGTAACAGTCAAGACTTGACCTCTTTAAATATTTCCTTTTAGACTGATTGAGGTACTTCTGGTTCATATAACCTAGTCCTGCCTCAATTTAAAATTCAATGTCCATCAGTCATACAACCAAAATTTAAGATTCATTGTCTGTACACATGCAATTAGGTGCACACTCTGCTGTGTGTGGTGTGAATGCAGGGCAGGTGCCCTGTCATGTGAGGCAAGCAGCTCCCCAGGGTGGCTCAGTGGACAAGCACGTTCCCATAATCCAACAGAATTGATGTCAGTTTATGTGAATGGGAAAAAAATCTGGTCCTCACAAAACAGGGTAGATGGGTTGGGTTCCCTCATTCAGAATATGGCCCCTGCCCAGGCTTCAAGGACCCCTTGGGGAAAAGGGCAGAGAAAAACAAGGAGTGAACAGAACTTTGCCCTTGGGAAACAGTTGGACACCACAATCCAGGCTGTTCTCAACCATGGGATACTACTCATCTATAAAACCTGGTAAAGCGAGACTAGAACTTTAGCGAGACTTTACTAGAAACAGTAAAGGAAGGGGAAAAAACAAAGACCAAAACAAATAAACATGAAATCCTCACTAAAGAAAAAAAGTATGTAGCAAGGGTTGGTCCCTTTCACGGACTACCAATGCTGGTGCCAGGGTATGCAAATTCAAAACATATATAAAAACATGCCTTTAGCCTGTGCCTTTACTGCTGCTAAAGCATGGTAATAGCAGCTATTCAACTACATTAGGAAGAGCACAAACATACATTTTCTGATTTGCATCAAGCATTTAAGATTAGACTCATGGCAAGGAATCTTCTTTGTGGGGCATTTTATATATTGGTGAGTACATGCACTGACAGAGCAACAGACAAAAGTATAAAAAGAAAGACTGAATCTAGTATTAGGGAAAATGGAACCAACAAACCAAACCACTGGTTTCACAAGGGATATAGAAAAACACTCCACAAGGTACTTGTTTGATTCAGGACCTGTGTCAAGACCACTGGAGACAACTGAAGACAATTAAATGTGCTAACCAAGCTTTGGATCAGGTTTTAGGATTTCCTCCCAGTTATAAAACCTTCTTAGTTTCTCAAAAAATATCAAACTGAAGCATGAGGAGATTAAATCACTTGTGCAAAATTACAGGGAAAATCTGCTGTGGAAAATGAAATAAACAAGCATGTATCCCTAGGTTCATTCCACATGTTAACCACTGAGACCTGCTCTCACTAATTTCTTGTTACAAACCACATACTTCCAATAGTGCTTTGTACCTTCACAAGGATACAGATTCCAAGTAGGACTTACAGTTCTGTTCACATATCAGCCATTAATCTGCACAGGAGATCCCTAGTTATAACTCCTTAGGAAAACAGTGTTCCTGAATGGAAAGATCCTTCTAAAGCCACCATTTTTTCATAGAATCATAGAATTATTTGGGTTGGAAGGGACTTTAAAGACCATCTATTTCCAGAGCATGGGCAGGGACACCTTCCACTAGATCAGGTTGCTCCAAGCCCTGTCCAGCCTGGCCTTGGGCACTTCCAGGGATGAGGCAGACACAGCTTCTCTGGGCAACCTGTGACAGTGCCTCACCACTCTCACTGTAAAACAATTCTTCCTTGTATCTGTCTAAATCTACCCTCTTTCAGTTTAAAACCATTCCCCCTTCTCCTGTCACTACATGCTCTTGTAAACAGTCTCTCTCCATCTCAGGCCCCCTTTAATTACAGAAAGGCCACAATAAGGTCTCCCCAAATCCAACTCTCTCAGCCTGTCTTTGCAGGAGAGGTGTTCCAACTCTCTGACCATTTTTGTGCCCCTCCTTTGGCTCTGCTCTAGCAGGCCCAAGTCTTTCTTGTGCTGGGGACCCCAGGACTGGAGGGCTGAAGTAAGCTGTCCTTACTAATCCTGTTTTAAACTGTCAATCAGCCCCTAGTGAAAACAAAGGATGGCCATATCCCTGTTATAGCTACTTTACAGTCTGGCATCTTGAACAAAGCTCCTCAGAGTAATTCTGTTGTCCCACTGAGGGGAGATTCCAAAGACAACATGAAACCTCGTTAGCAGTAAGGACATTGTCTCAGCTCCAGCATTACTGATTTCAAGGAAGTCAAGTTCATGCTCCTCCAGCTGGATGATGTAACATGGTATTAGAGAAACACCCCCAACCCTTCTCCCTAAAGAGATTTTACTATGTTCCCATAGGCACTTACCTGATGAGACAGGATATCTGAGGGGTCTGGAATGCTGGGAGTGTCATGCCAGGAGTCAGTTGTATTTCCTGGGGGATTCACAGTGCAGTGATGAGAGACATGAGCACTGGCCACAATCTGCCCCTGAAGTGCAGCTCCAATCAAGGTCCCAAGCACTTCCATCGTCATTCCTAAAGAAGGAAGCACAAATGTTCACTGAGGATGAGAATCTTGCTCATTTGTCTCACTGAAGAGAAACCTTGTCAAACCATTTTCTTTTACAAGGAACAAGCACAAAGCAATACCAAGAACAACAAAACTGGAACAGTTTCAAAGAAAGACAGTTTTGTCATCCTTTTCTGATCAGCTTTTAGAAGCCTCCATGGAACAGGCTTTCCTATACAAGCTGCATGAGAGAGGCTGAATGCTGAGATTAAGAGCCACAAGGGGATAACATGGTAACTTTTCATCTCCAGGACCAGAATGGAACTACAGTTTAAATGTTAAATGCCATATTTTTCTCACAGCAGGACTAGGAGCCATAACATCAGACTGTTCATCTCAAGCCTGACAGTAACTTGTAAAACACTTATCTGATCAGGCCTCTAGGTCCTCCAACTGTAAAGAAAAGTGATACTTACCTCAGGTTTAGGGAAATAGTATAGCTGCAAAGCTCTTGGAAACAGCAGATCCTTATGCTCTTAAATGCCTAAAGCCACAGTCAGGCAGAACTAGCTGCCTCAGCCTCAGAAAATTATTCATATCACTAACACTGATCAGAAAAAGGGATCATCTGAAAAAAACAACCAATGCCTCCCTTTGGCAAACCAAAGATCTAACCATGGGCATCCAGCTCATGAAGGCAACCAACACGGTGATGGGTGGTGGCAGCTCCATCACACGCCATTGATGAGTAATTGGGGTTCCAGACCCTCCTCAGCCTGAGGGATTTCCAGCCTACCGTGCCTGTTTCCATGCAATATGGCCATCTCCAGCATCCCCATGGCAAGGAGATAAACTGAATTCCTCTCCTAGCTCCAGAGACTAACCCTAAACCCTATTTATACATTTTGCATAAACATACATAGGGTTGAATGCACAAACACATTAAGAACAGGGACCAAGTCTCCCTGTTTATGAGGGAATGCTCTTCTCAGGACCTAAATTTCAGCCTTCTTTCCACTTTTTCTCTCTCAGCGGCTCCCGGGGTCCCATGTTCCTTTCTCAGAAGGGATTTTGATGGGCTCCTTCCAGAGCAGGTTGTGTTGTCCTTGTGGTCATCATACTTTCCCTGGGAAAGGTAAGGCATTTCAAAGCTCCTAGGCTCTGGTTTATTCAAGTTCCCTGCTCTATTAACTGCCTTCCTAGGTGGCATCAGGCATGCCTTTTTGTGTGTCCCTTTAAAGGGATAAAAGTACTATCTAACACCACCTAACAGGAGGGCAGTGCACACAGGCTGTGAGGGGTTCAGACAGGCAGTAAGGAAAAGGAAAGAGAGGCTCCCTGGGAGACTTGGGTCATTTAAACCATTGCTACCATGTTCCCAAACAGAGAACACTTCTGAACAGAACATTTGAGGCACCACATAACATTAATTTAAACCAATGGGGAGAAAATATAAAAAGCTTCTTCGCCAAATTTCACATCCAATTTTACTAGTAATGTTACAATTCAGTCACCAAAGTCCTGGCAGATGGTGTAAATCCAACCTCAGCCTGGTCTGAAGTGTTTGGACACAAACTAGTCTCTGTTGGATGTTGCAGAACTTCCAAACTGCTGGCTACTCAATGCAAAGGCAAAGCACTCAAATCACACCTTTCACTCACAACACCTACACATTTATAACCTTCCTCTAGGGCTCTACATCTGCATTTCATCAAGCACTTGTATAGAATAAAACTCAGAAGCATCATTAGAGGCACCAGAAACACAGCCATTATGAAACCTTACTTTCTAAGATGCAGCAGCAGCTGAGAAACCAGCATACTTCAAAGTTCTTGTGTGCTCAGAATTTATCATGTATTACTTTCCACATTAGCCAAGAAAGCTGATCTTTCAGAAGGCAGATTGTACCTTGAAATAGGTTATGTTGCCCAGACTGAAGGAGGATTTATGTTAAAGCAACTTTGGAATCCAGTATTTCTACCTTGCATTCATAGTAACAGCAGAAAAAAAATTTATAATAAGCAGTTCTGCTTCTCTCCAGCAGAGGGTAATCGATCCTCTGATCCCAATCTTTTTTTAAGAGCACACTTAATATTACACAGCTGTTTTTCTTTAACAGCTGAAAAAATGCCTGAACAACAGACTGCATCCAAGACAGTCTATCAATAAGTAGAATTCTCTATGAAACCTAAAGAAAGGCAAAACTGTTTAAGTTAAAATACTTTAAAAAAGAAAGAAAAAGAGACAGAAAAAAAGAGATTCTCACATATTCAAAACCATTACAAGAAAACTTGGCTCCAAACAAATATGATTACAAAATATACAAAAATACCAACATCTGAAAAGTCAAAACTATGGTTCATTCCAACACCCCAATTTGACTTAGGAGAACAGCAGTACACTCAAAAGTGAAACCCTTTCTGAACAATAAAATGACATTATAAATGTGTGACACTTCTCAGCCATGGAGCTAAAGCTTTTATGAGCACGGATTTCACATGCCTACGAAGCCTTGCATGGGAGGAGAAGATCAGAAAGCACATTTATTTGGATCACAGCCTCTGAAGACATAAAACCAGACAATAGAAAACACTAGGTACATGGTTTTAGTTAGAATTTAGGCCAGATGACTCAGAATACAGTCAATGCCAAAGAACATAACACAACTGGAACCTCCTGCTGTTTAGTCCTGTCCTGTGACTGCTAGCCCAGACTTTCTCTTGAGATAGTTGATGATAATGCAAATTACAACTGTTCCATGTGGCCAGGAAAGGGATTGGGTTGCTATGGGGATATTGTATCTAGAATTTCTGACATTACTTTTTAGCAGTTCTGGCTATTTCATTGTGCCTCTGTGGGTTTCAGCTTAATCAAGTATGTTGAAGGGTTAGAAGGACTAGTGGAAGAAAAAGGGGCTCTTGCCAGGAAGAGAAAACAGATGCAACAAAAAATTACAAATTATTCTAAAGCAACACTGAAAGACAAGTTAAGACACAGAAAAGTCTTCCATGTGATATTTGACTCCTCTTTCTTTACCTTGTTTACAGTTACACAGCAGAGAAGGCATGAAAACAGAGCTGAAGAGAGCAGGACCTATACAGGAAATCTTGGAAATATTTTCATTACATTTTCTTGGTCTCATCAATTTGTTTCAAAGCAAAAACTCTGGTTCTGATTGTTGAAAAGCCAGAGATGTGGTCTGGAAGTCCTCATTCTTTTACCTAATCCAGTCAGTGCTAGTTCTATCACAGCAAGATCTGTCCCTAAATTATCTGGTATATGTTAGAATTAATTAAATATGCATAGGGGATATAAAAACAGTTAATTTGTGTGACATTCACACCAAATTACTCTCCTTTTTGGTGAGGTTAACTGTCTTAGTTCTATGTGTTTACAACTTTTTTTCAGAGAAAACAGGTTTGGAATTTGTATTTGTAACATGAAACAAATAAGCCTAGGAAAACATAAACTAAAAAAAGAAAAAAAGCCACAGAACAAAACAATCTCAGAATAACAAACACTTCAAACTCACTTCCATAGTTTCTTCAATTGAATGGGTCTTGGGTTTTCCCCTACACATCACCTCTAAATGAAATCATTACTCCTTACCCTGACCCAGGTAAGAGTGACTTTTATCGTTTCATCTGGCTAGCAATAAACCAAAAAGAGTTTATGGCTAATCAGACAATTTGAGACAATCAAACATTAATGTCTCCTATTTATCTAGAAAAATAGAATTCCTTACAAGACAAAATAGCTTTTGTCAAATATTTAAAAATTCTTATTAAAGTCCAGTTCAAGGACACAAATCATTAGGGATTTCCTATAGATAAAGAATGATTTTTCCAATAAAGCTCCTCCCTAATCCCCACGAGAAAGCCCAGATCACACTCACGATATGCTGTTGCAGAGTCTCTGTCCTTCTGGTCTGTGCTGAGAAACATCGTGAGGGCAGAATATGGTACTTGGAATAACTACGCAAAGAAAGAACATCACTTAGGAAATGTCAGGGTAAAAGTGCTGTATTCCTTTGATATCCAGGAAAATGGTTTAATGTGACCTTGGAATTCACCTAGAACATTCATTTAGAACACTTAGAACTCTCAACCAATTTTTAACCACAAAGATCTGTCTTTTCTTTCTGGTTTGTAAAGCATATAAAAGGAAAACAGTACCTTTCATAACACAAATAAAAATAATAAATACCAAGAGGCTTTGCCTTAATGTTGTGCTCCTTCAGTTTCCTTGGGAAAATATCATTCTTAGGCTACAGAGCATCCAGTTTTTTTGCTCTAGGAGACTATCATGTTCCTAGCCTGAGCTAACCAATAGGAAGTAAAGCTATGAAGAAGAAATGTAATTTTCCACTTTATTCAAGCCAGGAGACTAAATAAATCACCAAAATATTCCAGCTATCCAAATAACAATGTAATTCCAGGAGATAATTGTGAAAACTACTTGGTCTCAGCACCATTTTGCCACATACTTCTTAATTGGAGTTAAGAATAGGTAAAAGCACCCAACTGCTGTCTGTGCAGTGATAAGAAGGTAGAGTGAGTGTTGCCTTATTATTTTTACAGCACTGCATGCAGCATGCAAGTGATACTTTGCTGTAAAATCTTGGTGGAAGCAACACACCTGTAATATTTATTATGATGCTGAGTAAAGTAGCCTTTTACTGCAGGAGAGGGTTTGTCTCCAGTAGTACTTCACTGAAAATAACTATGGAACATTAAAGGCTTGACTTGTTGTTGGTCTTGATGTGGGTGGGATCCTGTCCTCATAATGCTAAACTACAATAAGAATCACTTTTAAAATTCTAGAATGACATCAAGGCCAAACTCTCAGACTATTGTGAAGTGGAAGCTGGACATGAACCTGCTTGAACAATCAAGTTCTCCATGGTGTTCCCACCACCACAGAAATCTGTAGCCAAACCAAGTCCTGCAATCTTCATCCTACTCTGTTCATACAAAATGCATTTCTGTTCACCTCCATCAAACACGGCAAGTGTGTAAATTTTCAAAACTCTGACATGGAAAACTCGTGTTTCCCCTTCCAAACAAAGAGAGAGGAAATTATTTATAACCGTAATGAATGTCTTGTTTCCTCTTTCTACAGAGGAAACAAAGGGGCTAGGGAAATACTCAAGCTTAACACAGGAATACAGAATTCCCAGGTCCAACAGATTTGTTTCACTTCCAGTCCTAATCTGCTGTGTGATGAAGCTTTGCATGAAAGGTACCTTGTTTCACCTTCACATTGGCTACAAGGCAAAACATGCACAGTACGGAACATGTCAGAGGAGTTCTTTGGGATCCACTGAAATGATGGCTTCTGCATAAATATTGCAAGTTCTGGGTTGTATTAAAAAAATCATGTGCTCAAATTCTTCCAACCAGGCACAAATATCATGATGACTACTATCAGAACTGTGCCAGCTCTGGTACCCTGACTTTTCATTGCCTCCCAGCTTGAGTCAAAACACCCAAAACTTGAGCCCCGAACGTGCTTAGTCTCCTATTCTGCTCCTGAAAGTAAAAGTTGTGAGCAGTTGGATGTTTAACTGGAATTAGGAATCCAAATGTCTTTGTGAATCTATAAAATTTATATATAGTTGAGTATCTAGGGCACTGCCAATAGAGTGACTAGAGGTAATTTCTCTGAATTAGCAGGTCATTTGCCAGTGAAAGCAGTGGCAGAAACCATCAACCAGCAGAGTCTGATAAAAGGACATTTGCCCATCCCTCAAACACACATTTGAAGCAAAAGGTGAAGTCAAGTTTACTAAATATGAATTAATACAGACAGACAACAAGCAAGTTACTGCTGAGAACATCATGATCTGTAATCTACTTACTGTGGTCAGAGCTTGGAAAAGGCAGTTGAATGTCACATACCAGGCAGCTCTTCCTGACACAAAAGGAGGCAGGTACCACATAAAAAAATAGGACACCACTGTGAAGGGTGTACATGCCAGCATCCTGCAAGAAAGATTAACACAATATCAATAATCTTAACGTAATGACAACAAAGCACATTAAGTTTTCCTTCTAATAATCCATATAATACAAGTTATTTTTTGTTCAATTTTTCTAACTACAATAATGCCACGCTTTTAAATATTAAATGTTAGTGTCCATTAAATACATAGATTAATATAAAAATGCATACAAGTACTTCCATAAAATGGAACAAAACCAGCAAATCTGAAAGAAAAGAGCTGCACTTAAATTAATATCCCACTCAGAACAGACAGAATTTCCCTGCACATGCATTCTAACACAACACCTATACTGCCATTCCTTGGTATGTGTCTCAGATTACACATTTATTAGGAAGAACCACCAAAAACTAAGTTCTGTCATCACCTTTTCACATACTCCTGCAATTTTTATACAATCCTACTTATTATCAAGATTCCCTCTTCCACTTTTAGTGCCTTTGGTTTTCCTCTCAACTGAGCCTCTTCACTGCTCCTTCAAGCGAGTGCAAAGATGTTGATACACTTAAAAACACTGAAAACAGCATAAAAGGCAATGGACAGTCCATTGTGAAAGTTCTTACTTCTGTATCTACTTGGGTATATTATAATTTGTCCCTTTAACTTGACAGCAAAACTCCTAAAGACTTGGAACACAAAAGGATCATCATCTGGTGAAGAAGGTGGCTTAAAAAACAAGAACCACAAAAACTGAAATTCCAGACACTGCTATTAACCAAAAATCAATTACATTAGTCTAAAACTTATTTCAGGCAAATAGCACTGGTCAAACTCCATGATACAGAAGTGGCCAGATTCTATTATTTCATAAAAGTCAGAGCTGCAATCAGAGCTCTCCTGTGTTCTTGTAAATCAAGCATTAAACAATGTATTTAGATGACCAAGATCCTAACAAAAAATTTCCAAACATGTAAAAGAGAAAACAGATTAATCCCTTCACAACAGCACTACTGACACTGGGGGTCAGCTGATTACTTTGCAATCGTGAACTGAAAACCTGGAATACAAAAGAGTAATGTGGGTAAATAGTTTAGTAAAACAATGGCTGTCCAACACTGCTCTTTGGGATGGGGCTGAGCATTTACCAGGAAAGTGCCAGGTTCTGGTATTCTCTGTCCCTCCAGGCCACAGGTCATCCACAGCTGGAAAACAAGGGTAAAACCCTCACACATCTCAGGGAATCTCCTTGCTCTGTCTCTCAGTGAGCTCTTCCAGAGAGTGGCCAGGCAGAGCCACCACAATAAATATTCTCATAGTCCCTTTCTCATGCAACTCTTCAGCCAAAACCTGCTTAGTATTCTTCCCCCCTTTCTTTCTCTTTCCACATTTTCCTTTCCTTTTTAATGTTGGTGAGTTTTCAGAGCCTTGCTGAAGTTGCTGAATATCTGATTGTCTATGATTATCTCCTTTGCCAAAATATTCGACCAGTATTTCAAGTCAATGTCTACTTCTGCCTTTTAAACATATTAAATAAGAGATCAGTAGTGATTGATGGCTTCATATTACATTGAGTACAGTATTAAGAGATAGTTAAATGTCCACCTTCCTTACTAATGTTCTTGCTTTGCTGGCAAGCTTTTCTGACTGAAAAAATTCCACTGCTTCACACTAGATTATTAATAAATCTAGATTGTTAAGAATAATTTCAAAACACTAAAGAATTTTTAAGCTCATGGAAGCCCCATTTTTTCACTTTGTATAAAAATGGTCTGGCCTCCAAAGAGTAGGACCATAATTCTCATGGAAACACTACCATTACCAAAAAACCAGACAAAATCCTCCTGTAAAGAAAGCAGCTGTTTGATGAAAGGCAGGGTTAGATAAGTACCTTTGGTGTCAGAAGTGCAAGATGTGCTGTAGTTGGTTTACAGTGAAAAGGGCTGATAAGTTCCTGCTTGTGCTAGGATGGGAATCATTCTAACATCCATTGAACACCAACAATAAACACATTTATTTGCTGTATTTTCATAGAACTTAAGAAAAAGTATCAGAATACATCTAATGGCATTTGTATAAAAATTTTATTATTTTTTAATGACTTTGTTACTTGGTGAATTCAGTGGTTATTAAAACCCACACCGGTTACCTGACCAGAAACCAAATCCTGAAAAGCAAAACAAGCTCCTCTTTTCCCGTGGGGCTCCTGAGAAAAAGCTTAACCTTGACCTGAAGGCTCAGTTCCTACTGGGGCCAAGAGCAGCTGATCTCAGCCCTGTTCCAACATGTACTTGCCTTCTATGCTTTGTCAGATATAAGCTGCCCATGGCCAGGTTTCTGTAGCTCTAAAACCACATGACATTGCGAGAACCACCAGCTAAAAAACTGGGCTTGTTTTCCCTGAAATTACAAATTCCTTGCTCAGGATACCAAGGTTACTCTCAGAATTTTGTTGTGAGTCCATTTTGGGTGTTGTACTAATTCAAAATTCATTAATTCAAAATATCTCACCATATATCCTTATAACGCATGAGATAAAAGAGTGACGAAAGACTCCCTATCTCACAAACTACTCAGTCTCCTTTTGACTTCCAAAATGTTAAAAAAAAACAACTAATAAATGCCCTGTGGAATAGATGAGCCTGAGTTCCTCTAGCACAGACTAATCTTTTCCAATTTTCTTGCTTCACAGCTGTCAATCTCCTTCCTGCAAGTCTAACGCTCATTCCTCTGACCTCTCCTTGGAGCACAAGGACAGCACAGGTAGGAGTGCACTAACCAGAGTGCATACAAGGGTAGGATGCCACAGGGAAACATCACACTCTCCCTTTAGAAATGTTGATCAAAACCTCACAGCATCTCATTCTTTATAAAAGTCATGGTGATCTTTCAATTAACTATTCTGTTTACAGGATGTAAGAGAAAGCAGGAGCAGAATGAGTGCTGTAAGGAAGAACCTAAAAGAGTGTCAGGGCAGTGCTGTCTGCTGAGCCCTTGTGTGCCATGGTGTCACACCTGTCCCACAGTCATGCACACACATCCTTTCCTGAACTGGAAGACTTAGGGAGTTAAAGCTAATGGAGCTCCTGGAAGGCTGATCTGAGATGTGAAGGCACTTTTGGACACAAGTAGAGATAAGCTCCAACTTTGTGGAGGAGTGAAGCCAAACTAAAGGGATTCTAGACAAAGATGAAAATTCAACCACAGGTTCAAGAAAATTTTAGATCTGAGCTTGCTGCTTTGTTAACAGAGCACTCTCTTGGCTTTATTTTTTCTTGTGTCTCCAGTGGTAGAAAGTCTCTTTGTGTTTTCATGGGTGAAAACGCTACAGGCAAATAGATGACATAACAATTTTTCTTTTTGGTTTTGTATTTGTAGAATGAATACATTCACTAAGACAAATTCAGTGAGGTGGCTGTATGATCACAACACTCAATAATCATGAATATGTAAATATATGTACACATTTATGCTTACCAAGGCATGAGTCGGCCAATTCTTGTCCATCTACTTTTGCTAATAAAAAAACCAGCAACAGGATCAGTAACTGCACCTGAGGCTTTGCCAATGAACAGCACCAGGGAGGCATGAAAGGGAGTAATCTGAAAGTACAGACAGAATACAGTAAACAAGAGCCATTGTTTCACAATACAATGAGACAGAAAAAAGCAACTTTCCAGAAAAAAAACACCTCAGTGTTTTAAAGAATAATGATAGTTCATTTACAAAACATGTCTGCTGTTGTCACAGAAATTCCTATTGGTTACCCATAGCAAACAAATGGGACACTGAGAAAGGCCATGTGAATGAATGGATTAGAAGGGGAAAATGCAAGGAAGGGAAAAACCCAAATGTGTTTAGAGCAAGGAAAATGAATCAGATAGTCAAATAGCAAAGGCCTTGTTTTAGTCATACAATCTGACAGAGTCCCTCTGTAATTATCCTCTTGCTTTGCTCCATCTCCCCATATCTTTATCTTGACCTGATCTAGAAAATAGTAGAGGGAGCTGTTTACATGCACTGATGTTTTTTCATCTCCTGAGATTAGCAAGAAGGCTGCCAACTGGTGGCATGTGGCTGAGGAAGAGGCTGCAGCACAGCAGACTTTATCCACTCAGGACTGAACTGTGACAACTGAATTGCATAAGGCACACCTGTTCAAATCAAAGTTGCCAGCACATGTCCATCAAATCTCACTCGAAAAATGTTTAACCAAGGAGGACCATACTGTAGTGCCTTTGTAGAAATACAGTTTATCACAGGCCATGTAGTTAATTTTACATATATATGCACAGAGCTTGGGAATTCCCATCACACAATGGTCAAAAGAGGTGGGTTCTGGTCCAAGGGTTCATTCATGCCATTGTAACTATAGTCCTGAAAAAAAGTAATTAAAATCTATGTAATGTGAATGTTCCTCAGAGGAATTATTGAGAGAGACTGCTGAAACAGCCTATGTGGCTTAAACAGCAACAGGAGACAAAACTTGTTCATGGTTGTGCTTCTTCAAGATATTAGTGCTCCAATGCAGTGGGAAGCCTGGAAAATGTAGCTGATACAACACCAAGCTCGAGCAGCTATCCCCTGATTTTCTGCCCAGTGTGTTGTCTCCCAGGCAGCATCACCTGGCTTCCAGCTGGAGCAGGTCCCCTGTCCACAGAACTTGCTGTCAGTGTCCTCAGAGGAGAAAGGAGGAAACAGTCCATGTTGCGGATGACCTTTGTAGAAGGCAGGTGCTATGCACTTTGTAACCACACCTGTTACATTTTAGCCCAAATTAGGTGAAATTGCCCTGGCAGTCAATCTTGTCACCGGAGAAAGCCCATGAACAGGGTAGTACTTGGAATGGTAGTGTCCTGCAGGTAAGGACAGTGGCTCTGCAAGTGTTCTGTTGCTGAATGGTAGGACAAGGCTGGGAGGAGCTTTGTCCCACAGCAGGTTGCTGATGTTCCACTAATCCTCACCTCAGGCACCTTGGCTGACTTGAACTCTCCCACAGCCAGGGTGGCAAATAACCCACCAACCCTGAGGTAGCCTTGCTGTTGGGGCTGCACCAGAACTGCTTGTCAAGAGACTTCTGAGTCACTCAGCTTCTCAAGGTCAGGCAAAACATGAACAAAATAGGAGTCAGAAGGATAAAGGGGTTGAAATACTGCAGTTATGAGAGAACACAAACCTACACATTAGATGGGTTTGACATGGGTACTTTGTTCAGACAACCTGAACTGAGAGAGAGGAAGTGTATATTAGATGAGGAGAGGTGGAAGAAAGCTTTGAGGAAAAAGTGAAACCTCTCTCGTTGTGAGTGGAGTGTGTGTAGTCACTTTATCTTCATCATCATCTTGGGCTTATACATCCCTTGGCTGCATTTTCTTAGCCCCTAAATCTAGACAGTGCCTGTAAGCGCCAGTGCCAGAAACTCCTCAGTGTTATAAAATACAGGATAATTTAGGCTGAATTCACCCATCTCGAAAGGAATAAAGACCATGATGCTTCTATCAGAGGTTTTAGTGTTTTCTAGTAATTTGACTCAAGGATCCTGTGTGATTTGGAGGTACATTTATGTATGTAGTTTATATGGGTAATTTAGGCAGAACGTAAATTGAAATGGAAAAACTGCAAGCTACCAAAAATTAATACAAATGTAATTTTCTTAGAAAGCATCTGGATTATGTATGAGAGATTATAGCCAGAAAGTTTCACGATCTGTCAAGGACCTAAAACAGTTCTGCCCTCTAAGTGGGCAAGAATTAAATCCAGGCAGTAACTGTAAAACTCTATGCTCTTCCCTGAAAATGTGTGGGGAAAAAACCACAGGATTTCAGAGCTGTTCATCAGGCCTTGAAATAAATCCTGTCCCTGCAGGATTACTTCAGAGAACAAACTAAACCATCTGAGAACAAATAATGAAGCCCCTTAATGAAGGAATAAGTGTATCATTACAAACATTAAGCAAAATTATTTGGTTTCAGTAGAGGCTTGTTAATAAAATAATTATTATTATGTCATTTATGTAGGTTGTGCCCAAAGATGCAAGGATGGGGCTGCAGCTTTCTGGACACTGTACACAAACTCATGAAGAAACAGTCCCAGGCTTCAAGAATTCCAATTTCTGTGATAAGCAGAGAGCGGGGAAATGGTGTTAGAGCCTTTTTCATTCACTTCATGCTTCATCATCTCCAATGGCTTGTATTGCCATCCTTGAGGTAAGGGGGAAAACAACCACAGTCAGGGCTGCATCCACCTCCCTCCTGGATCTCCAAGCTCCCTGTTCCAGCTCCTCAGAGTTCACACCATGCACTTGGTATCTCTGACACTGCTGTCCAAAACCAGTCCCTTTTCTGGGTCTCGTGGCTTTGATCTTAGCAAGACACCCAAGATGATCTCAGTTTTACATGCCCATCTTACTGTGTTGTAAATTTTATCAAGTAAGTCACACCTCGTCTTCTACCAGACTTGTATAGGAAAACCATAACCCCAAACTTCTGGACACCTCCAGCCATAATATCCTGCACTTTCTACATCTGAAACAGCAAATGGGTAATGACAGCTGATTTAGAACTTCCTGCTCTTTCCAGCAAATAGAAACAGTCATCAGTGCTGAATGCCACTCATGTAGTTTCAGTTACAGCTCTTCTCACAGTCCCTGCAATTTGGCTTCCCTAAAATCCTTTTTTCTCTCCTAGTACTTTATCCATCCCACCTAGTTACCATGCAGGATACAAGACAATCCAAAACAGTAAAAAATTGCTTATGGATTGGTTTTCTTTGTTTCTCTGCTGCCCTGAAATATAGCTGGAGCAGCTGAAAGTCAGATGAACGGGGTGACTCCTGCTGCTTTGTGTCACCAGGTCTGCTACTGCCCCAGAAAGCCACAGGCTGGAAGCAAAGAACCTTCAGGAGGGATAACTCAGCTTTCTTTGCAATGAAATTATCCTAGACAAACCAAACAATATTCGTGTGAGATTATGCTGACTACTGGATGCAAATGCATTGATTTTTAACTAACAAAATGAACAGAACTTCACAGCCCCAAGATGGTGCTATTAATGTTTCAGATGTCTCATATCTTACATTTTGACTATTGACACTGAGAACTGCTTTTTCTTGTGTCTGCAAGTGTGAGAGTACCTAAAGTTCTAATAATGATCCCAAACTAAAAGCAAACAATGGCCACTTCAAGACAGAGAGGAAACAAGTGGGGAAAAAAACCATTTCTGAACAAGTTTATGCTATCTCCAGGATGCTGAACAGCAAGAGGCAATGATAACAAGACAATTTGGAATATTTATTAGCTAATCCCCCTTTTATCATTCCAGGGACATGGGTGACAACATCAGAGTTAAATCTACAGTCTGTAAATGTTTCTGGTACTTACATGGGCAATATCCAGCAGGTAGATCTGCAGGAAAAAAGCAGCAGCACTCCCTGCCACTTGATTTGGGGCACCTCCTATTGCATAGCACAGTTTGCTGCAAATCGAGAGTCTGTGTTCCTGTGCAAGAAGAAGCAGAACAAATGATGAGAAAAACAGGTACTCAAAAGCTACAGAAGTGATAAGGTTACAGTCTATAGTTAACACCACTTTAATGTCTTTGCTTCACAGCTCTTCCACAAATAAATCCATATGCGCTCAACCCCTATCATCAACAGGCATTTGGGAGCTCATTACTTTGATTTTTAATGCTTTCGTTCTTTAATTCAGCCCATAAAACCAGATTACAATGTTCCTAAAAGTGAATTGTGATGACCCTCAGGCTTACCTACCTTCTTCTCACAAGCTATTAAAAAGGAACAAGTTACAAACAAGCAAGAAGCAGCAGAGAAGTGCACATACTGTCACACTATTTTCTGAGCCTAGTTTTGTCTTTGAACATTAATTAATTTTTAAGGTTGAAAACTGTTTTACTTTGTAAAACAATGATTACTTATATTAATCTTTCAGACCATAATAATCAATAGATAATTTCATACCATTGTAATTAAATATTCACAGAAAGTTCCATAGTCAAATGCAGACCAAACAGATCCCTAACATTTGTTCTCTGTTCCTTCCTTTGTCACAAAATGCTGGAGTGATGGCAGCAAAGTCACTAGACTTTGCATATCTTTCTTTTGACTTGAATTCTCTATATCTGTGAAAATTGGCATAATATGGAAAGTGACTTTGGGGCCCAAGTCCTCTTTAGAAAGTCACCCCAAGTGTATTCTAAAAAAACTTGCAAAACTCTGCTCTCTCCTTTGCCTTGATGTTTGAAAAGTACTGTAAGCATCAAGAATATTCTCTAATGTAATTGCCAAATAAGATAAATGCTGAAAATCAGATTTCATAACAATAATTAAAAGACAAAAAATACACATTCTAATAGAAATTCTGATGAATAACACTGGCACTTCCAATAGGAGAAGTTCCAGAATACTGGAAAGCCTTTCAAAAAATCTTTACTTTCATGCCATATAATTCAAAATAAAGGAAGAAAACGCCTCTTCATTAATCTTGTGTTCCTTTTAGAGTGACAACACATCCAACCCAAACTTTGACTTTTAGTTTTTCAGTCTCTCTTCAAAATTTGCTGTCAGCAGAAGCCAGGGAATGTGAAGAGGAGCAGCAATATTAATCCTGGGTCTGCCTTCTCTCTGAGCTGTCGACACAAGCCCTTAATTCTTATATTAGATGAGGATAAAAATAGAGATGCGGTAATGAATCCACCACACTAATAACATTCTGACACATTACCTAATTTCTGAACATTTTTAAATTTACTAACCCATCATCTCTACTCCCTAACAGTTTTGAGAAGTTTGACACTTCTAGCCAGAGCCTTTCATCATCTCAACGTTTTCCTTTGAACTGTTTTATCTGAGTGGGTGTGAACAAACAAGCACGAGGATCAGGACTCGTTCCTTTTTGTGTTTTGACAGAAAAAGACAGGGTGGGATCCCATTACTCTGCCCAAATAAGTGGACAGTGCCAAAGTGTTATCACCACAGCAGGCCTCACTTTACTCTGCACTGAAATTTTCTTCTTTGTGGGAGAAAAAGACTGATAAACAGTCACAAGACAGACTTCATCAGAACAATATGCTGTTTGCTTTGATTAGAGATTTTAAACACAACAAACAGACTATATACATACTTGCTGTACAAAGTAACTCTCCATTTTCCATATACAAGTCCTATTAAATGTGAGCTTTACTAGACTTGTGGGGCCTACAGAATCTTGTTTACTTGACTCATAAGAGTTCCTTCAAGCTTTGCTCCAGGGGCTGTGTGCTTTAAAACTTTATCTCATTAGTTTTTATTTCTAATCATTCCCTTGTCCTAGCCTCACCTCTATCCTCCCTGAAATTAAATTACTTTAAAAGTTTGCTTTCCTTTGATACCTTCCCTTCTGATCTCCAAGCATTGGCAAGATGACTTCCAGCTGAAAAACGAGAGACATGAACTACTGCTGTGCAAATTCTGAATCATATGTCACCCTCAAAATAAGCCAAGAAAAACATTTAGATCCATATGCCACTTTCCCACTTTTCCTAGTAATTTGGTTTGGTTTAGAACAGACCTCAAAGATCATCCTGTTCCACTCCCCTGCCATGGACAGGGACACCTTCCACTAGATGAGGTTGTTCAAAGCCCCATCCAAAATGGCCTTGAGCACTTCCAGGGAGGGAGCATCCACAATTTTCTGTGCAACCTGTTTCAGTGTCTCACCACCCTGACAGTAAAGAATTTCTTCCTTATGTCCCTCTTTCAGTTTAAAACCATTGCACTTTGCCTGTCCAATAGCTAAAGCCACAATAACACCAGAAAAGTAAACATCTCTATATAACACGCAGGATTCCAAAATGTTTTTAGAACACAAAGAATGTCAAATTCTTAAGAATTAGTTGAATTAAAGCTGTGGTACAGGAAATGGTCATTCAAGATCTAAACTTACAGGCTGCAGGCAATATTCCCATCTTTACATCAGTTTCATGGTTAGAAAATTACAATCTTGGTACATTTTTTATGAAGTATCACTTTGATTCCACACATGCCCAGAAAGCTGCTCAACTACTTTCTGAACTGTGGTCCGAGATCACCTTGAGGCCAAGTTAATACTTTGGTCACAGCAGTAGTTAAGTTTTAATTAAATTTTGGTTATGAATGTTATTTTCAGAATAATAAAGCTGTCAGATAGACGTGGCATACAGAGGTGTCCTGTTCAGTCAGTCACAGAAACACAGGGAATCTGCAGTTCCAAATTTCATGAAAAGTAGCTTACATCCTGATCACTGTTCCATCCCTGCTTTCCTTTTATTTTGCCTAAATTACTTTTGGAACTAATTTGTACATTAAGCCATAAACACCACAGCAGTTCCACACGTGAATGACACACACTGTGAAAGGAAATGCCACCATGATTGCAGATCTGCTGATGGTAATTCCACTGAGTGCCCCTGAGTTTCTGGCTGCTGAGAAATGATCATTCAGATTCTGCAGTTTGGTGTCCAAAAGAAGCAGACCATAACAGATTTTTGACTCTCCATATTGAATTTATATGGTGATGACCACATTTGCAGCCTCAATATCCTACAAGACAGTGGTAAAATGAAGACAGGTCTCTGCACCAGTAAAGCTGAAACATTCTACAGTAAAGAGCACAAAAGATGCACATGGTAGCTCTCTGTTCCAGGATCTAGAGGAGTAAGTCCCCCAGCCGTGGTCTTGGGATGAGTACTGCCTATCAGCAGCTCACAGGGCTTTTCCCTGAGGGCTGGATGTCCCTGCTGTTGCTTCCTCAAGCAACGATAAATGCTTGAGTCCTGTGAAACTCAGGGAAAGGCTTTTCACCTGCGTAAGTTTGTCAGTAAGCTGAAGGTACTCCACAAATCACTAGAGAACTGAATGTGTAGGCAGTGGTCAAATAAGTAACGGAACACGAAAGTACAATGAAAATTTTGTTTAAAGACCCCTGTGGTGTAGTTGAATGTCAACATCAAATTGCTTTTACAAGCTTTAGGAGAAATGCGAGAGGGTGGCGTGAGAGGTAAGAGAAAAGAAGGTCTAATGAAGTTCCAAACTTGACAGTTTTGTATTTAAAAATGCTCCCATCATATCAGATTTAATTGTGTTTCAAGGCAAACCAAGAAAGCACAACAGCTGAGAGATTTTGCTCCTTAAATAGAAAAGTAAGCTTAAACATTGTTATGGAAAAATTAATGCTTCTCATACATCGTAATTCCTTTATTTTTAATTCTCTTGTAAGCTAAAACCATCTTTGTAAATTTTCCCTTCCCCAACAGAACAGAAATTGGATACAATCTTTATAACCAACCATCTTATTTCTAAAGAAAGTATTTAAGCACACTGAAAACAACCCCTTACAGCTGTGTGTAGATACTGCACGTACATTAGGGGCATAGGGAGCAGCCACGTTTTGTCCTAAACTATTTGTTATCAGTTGAGTCCAGAACTGAACTGTCTTGGAGCAGTAAGGAAAGGGAGCAGGACCTGTGACCCACAGATAAATGCTAGTCTAGGTTTATCTGAGAAACAATGAGATGCAGCTAGAGAGGAGCAGCTTTTGAGTCAGCTTTTCTCTCAACACAGAATGAACACTGGTAATATTTCTGTTCTATGGGTGATCAAACAACTGCCTTTTGAAAGCACGAGTGTGATAGTTGCAGGTGGCATTCCAGGTCCCTCACTCCAAGCACCCCGAGTACTGTTTCCAGGTTTCCTAGTGACATAAGGCCACCCCGAGTGGCAGGAACAACAGGAGCAGGGCTTGGGTGCAGACACGTAGAAAGGGCATTATGGATAGGGTGCGATATAGGGATAGTCTTTCACCTGCTGGCAATGCAGCACTGAGGGACTCTGCGAGCCAAAGATGGTGTGTGTCTGTGGAAAATCTTCAGGCTTCTGCCATCGATCCCCAGAGATGCTTTCCGAACACAAAAACTGAACCCCGAACAGCACGTGCCCGCCGTGTCCCGTGAGCATCCCGGCCTGAATGCCCTCCCGTGCTGTGGGAGGCTCCCTCTGTCCCTCTGCCCCTTCCCAGTTTTACCTGGTGTCCCCTCAAGGACCATGGAGCGGGGGAGTTCTCGCTCACCCCGTACGTGCCTCCCCTCCCTCCTCTGCGGGCGCGGAGTTCGAAGGGGCAGCATTAGACACTCTCGCTCACAACACGCACCTGAAGTCGGGAATCGCTGAGGGGAGCGAAGCCCTCCTGCCTCCAGCGCCCTTCGCACCTTCCTCGCTCCGGGAGGCAGCGCCGCGGGGGGCAGCAGGTGGGAAGAGAACGCGCTTTTTCCTGGCAGCGGACAGGGAATCCCGCGCGGTGCCCTCCACGGAAAACACCGGGGCTCCGGAGCTGCCCGGGGAGAGCTCAGCGGCGGCGAGAAGGGCTGGAGGGCTATTCCAGGTGCTCGCCCAGCCAAGCCCCGCACAAAACCGGGCTGCGGCTGGGTCGGGCTGCCCGAGCCCCACGAGTGCCCGCAACCCACCCGAGACGGGAGGGCAGCACCCGCCTGGCGGGCCGCAGCACCGCTCTGCCCCCGGGCTGTGTCCGAGAGGCTCCCAAAGTCCCCCGACGGCCGCCTTGCACCCCCCCCCTCCAGCCCCTCACCTGCTCCTGTCCCGCCGGGGTGTCCCTCGCAGCCCTCGCCATGGCAGCGCGGACATCCCCCCCCCCTCCGACACCGGCGCGCCCGGGGCGGGGCGGCCGAGGAAGCGCGGGCG
>JAOXXN010000446.1:111174467-111189685 GCA_026770055.1 Myrmophylax atrothorax | reverse complement strand
ACATCCCCCCCCCGTCCGACACCTGCGCGCCCGGGGCGGGGCGGCCGAGGAAGCGCGGGCGGTCCCCCCTCCCCTCGCCCGCCCAGGCCGTGTCCCTCGGCCCCAGCCGTGTCCCCCCAACCCCGGCTCTCGCAGCGTCCGAGAGGTGCTGGCTTTGCTCTCCAGCTCCCGGAGAGGGAATCCCCCGCCCCGCCGAGCCCCGACACCCCGCGCCCTCCGCGGAACAGCTCCGGGCCGGGAGAGCTCCCGCAGCGCGGGGCTCAGCGGCGGAGGGTGCTGGGGCTGTTCTCATCCACAGCCCCAAAACGCCAGCTCCGTTCCTTGGAGGAGATGCGCCGTGTCCCGATTTACAGGGATGTAGAACCATGCCAGGCAGTAACGCTGCCGTCTGTCAGCTGGACGGAGATCACAGAACACCCGCCCTCGAACCGGTACGCGCTGCGGGGAGAGCGGCTGCTAATTCTTCCATTAGGACGAATTTCTTCACGTAAAGGGTGATTAAATATTGGAATGGGCTGCTGCCCAGGGAGGCAGTGGAGTCACAGTCCCTGAAGGTGTTTAAAGAAAGACTCAGTACTATGGTCTAGTTGACAAAGTGGTGTTTGGTCATAGGCTGGACTCGATCTCCAGCCAGTAACTCTTACCTAGGCTGTTCACCACCCCCCTGCCTACTGGACAGGGCTCTTTCAAGCACGCTCTGCAGCGGAGGCAAAAAATACAAACTGCATTCTGAAGTATGAATGCTTTCAACAGTGAGACAGCCTGAGAGAGGACGGTGTAACAAGGCCAGCAGGGACAGGAGGACTCGTGAGCTGCCCGTCTTGGGAAGATGATGACTAACTTACATGCACAGGGCTTTGTGGCTTTTGACCGATCTGAAGACCTTCCTGCAGGGTCACCTTCTGCAAACTGGGCAGCCACTGCAAACCATGCCAAGAAGTCCTGACATGTAAATCCAGCCTCATTTGACAAGACTAATTAGAGCAATTTTGCAAAATTCTGAAAAAACAAGGTATTACTTTCTTAAAACCAGACCTTCAACACAAACCTGAGACTGCAGCCTTAACAGGACTTGTTGAAAACTATGTGGAGTTTTTGGGCTCCAAGGTGGTCAGTCCCTTAAGGCTGAGGCCAGATGAGCTTTGAAGTACCCAATACCAAGTTAGATTTAAGGTATGCACCTATCATTCAAATTCAGCATTTAGGTTTTCGTTTTCTCTTCACACACCATCCTCAAAACATGTTAAATCTTTGTTCCCCCTATCTGCAAGTTTCTTTACAAAGGAAAAACCAACAGAAAACATTTCCTTTCTTTGTTCTTTTCTTGGCTATTTCAATTTTGCTGTAAATTATGTTAATGCACAGGCTTTACTCAAAACGGTGAAGGTTTGTGAAAAGACAATGAATAACTGATAGTACTTGTGTGTTCCACAAACTAACATTGATCCAGCCAGTTTTACCGTTGACCAATGCATAACAGCTGTCCACAGCACAGGGCAAGAGATTAGGCTGTCCAGACACTACAGGTAGCTAATCAGTCTTTACAAACTGACAAAAAGCCAATTAGATTCAGGAGAGCCCTGTATTCATTCCAAAGATTTTCTCCAAGTTAGGAAGTAAGTTATCCAATCACAGTTTTTTAAAGGCACTTTCCAATCTATAACATGGGATTACTGCAGACAGCATGATTCTAGACTTTTCAAAAATTTTTCATTTTGTAACTAAGGATCATGACATTTCCAAACTGCAGATGCACACTCAAGTACCCCAAAACCACAGCCAGACACAGATGATTTCAGTAAAGCACAATATACAGCCAGGGAGAACCAAGCTGTCCAACCTCTTAAAATGCTGCTAGCAGACATGAATCTACATTGAAATACAAAATACTTACTGCTCCTTTCCAAAGGATTGCAAGGAAAATGGGTTTACTGGCTCTACAATTTGACACTCCCACCTTTAATTTCAATCTTGCACTAATTATGTCTTTGAATTTCTGTGCTGCAAATGCATGAATAACACACTTTGACATTTCATGCACCTTTTTGGTAACAACAACTGAGCTCACAATCAAGCATGTGTGGTTTTCTAACACTTATTTTTACATTAAGACAAATTCAAAAGCACTGATTAATAAAATTCACTGTTCACGAAGCTCTGAGAACCGAGGGTTGGATTGTGTCTTCAGGTTGTTTGTCTTTACAGTTTTACTGGTGGATCTGTCTGCATGTTTCTTCCAGCTTTTCATGTAAATGATGATTTGGTGCAGAGCCAAGAAACTTTAGCTGCATTACTTACTACCTAAACCCAAATGACAGAGTAGCACATGAAATTTATAGCACTCAAACAGTGAACTGCAGAGTTTTGAGATTTGCTTTCTGAGAACACTGAATAGATATTTGTGCAGTTGACTTAGATTTCACAGTCCTCAAACACACCAGGAGAGATGCTGAACCAAACCAGTTTTATATCCCTAGGAATGAAGTGCACCCCCAGCCTGAAGTCTCCCAGTCTTCAGATATAGTACAAGTCACTCCAACGAAGTAATTTTCTATTTAGAAGAAAACCAGGAAAACCCAAACCCATTTCTCATTTAGCCACACAAAAGAAGTACATCCCAAACAATCATCCATTTAGGTAGCACAGATTAGTCAGCATCTGCCAAAGGGCCAGAGGCAAGTCTTACCTAGAGACTTTAGTTCCATTCAAAAACCTCACATGCTTAGTAAACACAGTACAGATATTTAGTCTTTATGTCGATTTCTCTTCTAGCAAAACATGGAATAGTTGGCTACACTTTTTATTCCTCAAATACATGAACAGCAAAATAAAAGACTTGGATGGAAATGGGACAAGGGAGGGGAGAAAAACCTCAGTTTTCAAATAAGGATTTTTAACATCTTTGAAACTTGGCCACATGTGTTTAGTGTCTCAATCAGCTGGGCAGTTCAGGACAGAGACAGATAAACAGTACAAAAACAACTGAGTCCCTCTAAGCCATTATTCCTGTATGGTAGTGCCAGAATGGCAAAAATTTCTGCATCACAAAGCTAAAACGTGTATCTCTATGCTAATGAGCTAGGTAGTTTATCATCACCTGATCTGTAAGACACCTGTAGCAGCCCAGAAGAGGCAGAAACCACTTCAACCACTGGTAATAATCCCTTCAGAGCTTACTTTGAGGCACTTCATATGCAGTATGCACCAGACTACCTCATTTCTATCTTCTCACACATACACCTACCACCATGTGAAACTTGACAGAACATTATTACACTGCAGATCTTGTAATAAAAGTTAAATTCTGAAGATCCTGAAGAGTTCAAATGTGAGCTTCCCTGCAGCATCTGTTGTCTAAAAGTTACTGTGAGAAGAATGCACACTGCAGCAGTTAACACCACAACATAAGTGAAATGTTTCACATTAGTCCAAAGTGCAAAAATAAATACTGTTTTTCCTTAAAAGGTGCTATCAGTAGTAATTAAGTCTCGGAGAACTGTTCCACCTAAACTCACTCATTAAATAACTATGAAGCTTTTTACCTAAGTAATTCTAAGGATGATCTGCTGTACAGTTACCTCTGCTATGTTATACAGCCAGGCTATGACCACCCCATTTAACTGAAAATACTTCTATTACAGCAGATGACAGCACAGCACCCATTCTGCTCTCTAAGAGCACAGTGCATGAGGATGTGAGGGCATCCACATATTGCTGGTTACATTTTTGGTTTTGCCTAGGTCCCCCTGCATCTAGTTTTTGGCCAGTTAAAAGCTAATTTGATCTTGTACTATTAACAGCATTTTTTTGCTCATTCTTGAGTTGTCCATTAGGGGTAGCAGCAGTTTTATAGTCATTGTCAGGCGCTTTTATCACTAGGAGTCTGAAAGGTTCAGTTGTTTTCCGAAGTCTCTGAACAACAACAGCATTTTGCAACTTTGCTTCCTCCAGTGTGAGTGTCTCATCTTGCAGCTCTCGAAAGGGCAGCGAAGTTGTCAGGGTGAAGGGAACACTTCCCTCTGATCCTTGATACTTTGTTATGAAGTCTCTCACATGGCTTATTCTGAGAAGAAAAAAAGAAAACTCTGCATTAGAGTTTTGGCTCTGCAATGCCAGGACAGACCATGTGCACAAACAACACCCACAGCCACCACAGGATGAGAATGAAACACCACTTGGTGTAATGCCTGATGGCAGAGAATCAGAGGAATATAGATGGGGTGGAATCCTGAAATGCCTGATCCACATGGGAGGCAAGGACCAAGGTCTGCATGCTCAGAGTACTCTCAAGGGAACAGGGATGAGTATCTAAGTACTCAAAAGCTTCACTGTGGCTCAGATGGTAATTATACCAGCCTATCATTTCCTAACCAGCTGGTGGAGCTCTGACCTGAGGGTTCTCTAGCTGAAAGCTGGAATAAAAATGCCTCCAGTGTGTGGTACATGTAGCAGAACCATAATAAAAATCAAGAAAAAAGGTCTGCAAAAATTGTCTGGATAAACTAGGTCTAAATATAGTCTCATCCTACCAAAGCAGGTGCAGTGGTGAATTCATTACAGATTCAAGCTGCCTGTTAAGGTGTGAAGAATCTTACAACATGTGAGCAAGACAAAGGTTTTGCTGTGGAACAATCAGGATTGACCAATTTAATTATAAAATGAAGATGAGATGATACATCTATATCCATAAAATAAACACAGTGTCAATGTCATTCTCTGGTCCTGAGGCCAACTGGTAGACTGGCTACTGGCAAATCACTAAACTCATTCCTCCTCTTTCCCATGCACAGGGCAGCCCATGAGGTTTAACAGTCTCCTGGGAATGTTCCATGACCTGAGCTAACATCTGAACCATGGCTAGACATCAACAGAGAAAGTGCTGGCTGGCTTGGGGGAGAGCCATTCTAGCAGCTTAGCAGCACAGATGAACACATTTGTAGCCCTACTCACCAGGGCAGACTTGCCAGCAGAATAAAACCAATTCCTGTGCATGCAGGCCTCAATTAAGAGACACTGCTTGGTCTTACAAGCGCAAGAGCCTGAAAAGCCTCAAGTAGAACTAAATTTTTTGTAACATTTACAGGTGTCTGCATGCATTATATCAAAGTTCATTGTGTTCCAAGAGCAACTCAGGCAATTAGCCACCAGTCTCTGCTTTAGAGAAGAAGCTTTCCAGGTCCCATACCCAATACTACAGGGTCACACTAACTTAGCAAGTGCTCAAGAAGGGACACAGCTAGATCTAAGACATGGCCCTGTGCACTATTCCTACAGCTCTACTCTGCTAGTTGCTACACTCTCATGCCTCGGTTCCCCACACTGCAGCACTGCAATGGTACCTGCCCTCCTGCTCCAGTCTTTCAGCTGTGATCAAGTCCCATCTAAAGCAGCAGCGACTGTGGCAATTTACTATTACCCATTTACCCAGACACCTCTATGTATGTGCTGCATGTTATTAACCTATAGCTTACTTAACACATAGTTGACTGTATTCTGCATCTCCACTGAAAGGAGAGCTGTACATGCAATCATCATGGTTAAGGATATGAACTCAAAGTATATCCCTCTAGATCTTATCAGGGCATACACAAATCCTGTATGCAGCACAAACATGCTGGCCTTGTGGCAGGAGGATATGCTATGCTAGAGTATTTATTGCACACTACTTCAAAAAGAGCATTGCATCAGTAAGGCTGTTCTGCTTATCTCAGACTTTTTTTCCTCTCAAAAGCACTTAGCACTTGTTCAAACTGCTATTTTTCATGAAGACAAAATGCTTCCAAATACACTTAAAGGTGTGAAACCTTGAATAATTAAGATATTAAGCCCTTCAACTAAGTATTTATAATTAAAATAGCAATTGACTCTTCAGCAGTACATCAAAACAGTGTTTCAGTTCATACCTCGGGCCACTAACTAATAAAATAGTACAAGTCAAAGCAAACACTACAGTCATTAACCTTCAGCTGCTGAGCTTTTCTTCTGACCAGCCACAAACATATACAGTTTATCTTGACAGCAGCCTGGGTTGTGTTAAATCTGTGATACCTTTAAATTGCTTCACAGAGAAAAGTACAGGCAACCTATCCTTTACATGACATGACTGGATAGTGCTGGAGTAATTTCTCAAATTACACATTTGAGAAAGGTCTCTAAAGACAGCAGTTCTACAGTTCAATGTTAAAGTGTTAATCCTACTTTCACAAAGCTCCTGTGTGTACATGTGCTGTGCTGACACCTTCTGTCATTATCCACATTTATAAGCCTCTTTGGGAACCAGAGATTTTACTAATTAATAATTAAGCACATGGGTGCATTCTGTTCTGTCCATGCTGTCATGCAGGCAATGAAACTCCCCCACCCAGTGCACAGACTCTGGCCCTCCCCAGAGCTTTCTGCGGCTCAGCGCTAAGTCACATTCTGCAGCTCCCACCTGTGGTGCTGTCTGTGCCCAATGATCAGCAGGCTTTTTACTAAGACATTTGTTTCAAGTCGGTTGGTTCATGAAATCTGTAATCTTAAAAGCTGTTTCCTCTAGTAATGAACAATGTATTTGTCATAACTCCCACTAACCTATGAAGAACTCCCATAGTTTCCTCAGATTTTCCTTTATTCTCAGTTATGAGCTGACTATTAACATCAGTTCACACTCCTCTTATGCTCCTCTCCTCTCAGCTAAAAGACTTCTCAAAATTTCAAAGGAGGTTTTCTAGATATAGCTGAAGACCTGTCCAACACTAAGTGAACTGAGGAGGTAGATTAGTCATAGAAATCGGAGACTTACATGTACACGCATAACACAAATAGTTCAGATGCAAATACATACAACATTGCTAAGATAAATCTTACCTGTGAGAAACATTGAATTTCTGAATTATCCTTTCCCCATCAGCTAACCAGATCTGGATGTTAGTGACGGGCTCCAAATCATTCAAGGGTACTAAAGGCAGGTGTCTTTTGTCATCATGTCCTTGATGATCATCTCTTACTTTAGAGATTATCCTTGGAGTAGCACTGAAAAGAAAAACCATATGAGGATATGGCTCCTGGGTACACATGTAAGCTTGAACCTCTCTCCAGACCTCTTTCTGGAGCTTTCTGCCCTGTACCAAGGTGCACTGATGACTTCTTATTTTAACAAATATAGGAACACTGACATACTCTTTTTCCAACTGTATGCCAATACTTTCACTTAAAGACTTCAACATGCCAAAGAATTTCAGTTTGCTCATATTTAACATTTTTGTAAGATTGAAGGGAACTTAAATATCAAAGTATTAAATATGAATAGACGGAGACAAAACGCTCTGAGATGCTTCATGTGTTTTTGTACTCTAATCACAAAGGTGAAACTTTAAGGGGATTGAGTGTTGAATTTGCATACTCAAAGTTAATTTTCACTGTAATGTGATTACAGTAATTCAATTTAACTGAATGTTGTTAGCCTTGATTTAGACTGCACCATCATCTATTTCAGCTTAGAAGAATTGCTCATCTATCAGAGCAATTGACTTAACGTGAACAATCCAGGCAGATGCACACTGCATTTGGATTTTGTTTATTTTTCTAAGGCACTTTTCACAGCTGACCCTCCCACAGGGGCAAAGGTTCAGGAGAGGACCTGACAGAATACAGGGACCTCAGTCCAAGTACATGGTCTTGAAGAGCAAACAACAAAAAATTACTATGAAAAAAATTTGTTCTGAAGAAATGCCTAGAGCTTAGTGCTTTTTCATGACTAAACTTGTTCAGTGTGTACTGTTTAAGTCATCATCGGTCCTGATCCAGTGGGCACATCCTCAGCTCCTGTGAGCATAACCAGATGTTTACTTGTAGAGTGATTTAAGGAGTTACCATTTCTACTCTGAGCTCAGCTGCAGTCACCGGCTACATGAACAGTTACAATGGTTTGCAGAAAAGCTTTCTCTTTGCACAGAAAAATTGGTGAGTTACAGTTTCTTGAGAGAGAAGTGGGTAACTGATGGCCACAGACTAATGGTCTTAACTATACTACAAACCCGCTTTTTGGACCAACTTCATCCTTGTATCCTTATGTTCTTGTACACGTCTAAGTTTAATCACAAAGCAGAAAAGTCACAGGTAATTTATCACTAAAACAAAGATGGCTAATGACTTAATATATTCAGGCTAATAAATTTAGAGTCTTGGGCTCAAGTTCTTAAGTCAGAGGTATTTGAAAAACTCTTATTGCTCACTGCCTAGTTAAGTGCTGCCCTAACTTCTAGGATATCAGCCAGTAAAGCACTTTTTACTTCTTCCACTGAAACTCAGCAAAGAGAATCAAGAAATCTCATTCCCAAGTGAGTGATAAGAGCTGTTCTCTGCGACTGGAGGCAGGTAAGAGGCACAGAACTGTTTTGCATTACGCAGAAATCAGCTGGGACACAAGAACTTGACACCAACATATTACAAGAGGCACATCTGTAAAATATTCTGGTATTCCAAGCACAGGTGACTTACTGTCACCTACCTGCCTCATTATCTCACACCCAGCTTCTGTTCATGCTTGACCTAAATACATAATAAAACTTAACTGGTCTCCAGATCAGGAAGAAAATCTTCAGCACCAGCAAGACAATGTTAAACAGTGTTGTGAGCAGACAAAAAAAAAAAGAAATATTTCAAGTGATACTTCAGCCATGATCAGCTTTCGCTGTCTGCTTGCTCAGTGGTGCTCAGTTCCCAGTTCAGACACTGCAGCACTCACTCACATGTGAGCTGCTCCAGCTCAGCAGAGGCTGCAGAGCTGCTCAGCCCCAGCCTAGGCTGAACAACATCAGTCACAGCTGTAGTTCAGACAACTGTCTCCCATGGATACAGATTTTGGTGTCATTCTCCAAACAGCTTCCCTCAAGGTCACATCTCAATTTGTGGTAGGTACTGGACATGAGTCTTTCAACAGCAAGTATGTGTGAAACTGAAGCCAACATGTTCATTTAAGCTGCAAGAGAAAGTCAGAAGATCTGTATTCACCCAGGTTTAAAGCATTTCTATGTATAACAACTTTGCTCTTGAAGAACTGACAGATAAAGCCATCTAGTGGTGGGAGCTTTGACTAAAGCCACAAACTAAGAATCTAAGTCTCTTATTAGCCTGAGATCGAAGCATTGGCAACTCCTTTTAAAGGCTTATTCCTTTCATAAGATTAACAAAAGAAGAGGTAAACTAAAGATCAAAGAGACATAAGAGCATCCTGTCAATTTTCTGAAAAGAAGTCCAGGAATGAGGTATCATGCCTTATCCTAACTGATGGTTAAGAAGCTTGACACACAATGCTTTAACCTAATGAGGTTACAGAGCAAGCCCACTTTGCTACAAGGGCTTTCAGTCAATAGTTTAATTAACGTGCTTCTGGTGCAGTCTTAAAGATGCATCGATAAGCTCAACAGAGAAGTGCAGTTGCAAATCTAGTCATAATCCCAAACTATTAAATGCAGCCGAATGGTGGCAGATAAAACAGAATATACCCACTACTTATACAGGTTCACAAGATACATTGGAAAATTCTGGTTTCATTTTTTTCTCCTGTAAAACAAAGGTGGAGGATCAAGTTCATCTGATTTATATCAATATAATTTCTAGTGTATTCCTCCAACAAACTTTTAAAGAGCCAGTCAACTGACCAATTCACAATGGTTCACCCACCACAAAACAGACTATTAAAAACTGTTTACTTGTAAGCAGGAGTTTAAACAGGCCATAAGCTGAAAAACACTCAAGTAATTTGTCTCTCTCATTTCTGACTAATCACACAAATGCAACTGTGGAAAAGGAGCTCTATAGCTTAAAACTTGTTCCAGATCTCAGCCAGCTCTACTGTTTCCCCACTAAGCTTTTCTGCTGCAAGTGTAGCATATTCATGCAATGGACATTTATTAACACCAGGAAGCGAGCACTACTTTATGGAGTAGGAGCACTTACAGCTCATGTTTCCAACATCAGTAAAATATTTACTTGTCTTTAAAGAAAGGGAGCTGATAGCATAGCACAGAACAGACTAGAAGAGGAGAAAAAAAAAAAGAAACGCTGAGCAAGCTGTAGGATTTGAAGTATAAGACTCAGTGTACAAGACCAGTCAACCGAAATTCACAGATGAGCATGTTTCCAAATCCAAACTTGCCTACTGGGAAGCAAGATCATTACTTGCTGTAGGCATGGCAGAGCAGAACAAGCAACTGAACCACCTACCATTTTGTACTGGTTAGCGACAGAAACCCAGCACCCTGAAGATCTGTTTGTTTTAGCTATGTATAGGTCTACTTGTAGATTAAATAAGGTTAAGTTCTTGACCCTTGTTCGCTCAGGATTTCAGTGCTACCAAAAGCAAGTCTTGCAGCAGCTCATCCATCTCTCAAGGGAAGGTTTTGCCTATTGACTGTATCTACTGGAGCATGGAGCAATTGAATGGACTGTGCTACAGGAACAGATGAAACTGATAAAGCAGACACTTGCTTCTCTGAGGCAACCTGAAACCACTCATCCTTTACTATTACCAGGTTCTTGCTCTGCACATTATCTTCTTTCCCTGCCTCATCTGCTCCTGCCCAGGTCATGCTTTCCCTCAGCACAAGCACTGGGCCTTAGCAGGCAAACCCTTCCCCACTTAATTCAAACAAGCTGTTCACCCTAAGGCTTCACCACAGCTCATGAACCCCAGCCTGCAGGTCACTCAGCAATCCCACTAGTGAAGGATCCTGTAGTCTCCTGGTCACTTAAAGTGTCCTGTTCCCTAAGCTGAAGCCTGCTTTGATAGGCACGTTAAGTCTTTAATGACAGGAATATGTGAAGTAGATAATTTGGCTGCAGTTATCAAAAGTCACAGAGTCAAAACAATGAGCTCCTGGCCTGTCCCTCTACAACACGTGGTCAAAGTACAACACTGTTTGGCTGTAAATCAAGCGCAGTTTTGGCACTGGCGTTAGTGCCTGACACTCTCCAACTACAAGACAGACATAAAGAGGATTACCACAACATGCTAAAATGCCCTAACTGCAACAAATGCATTATTAAATACTGAGCAATCGTAACAGAACACAAAGTAACCTCTTACTTCTTTAGTTCCCTTTATAGGATTGTCATACTCCTTTTCTCATACAAACATAGAGCTTTAAAAGAGATTCTTTTCTCTTAAATCACAGAATAGAAGAGCGACAGCCTTTCAGCTGGGCACATTTCTGCTAACATTGTGACCTTGAATAAAAAAACCCAACAGCATCCCTTCTGTATTAACACAGCAACATAGCCAGTTACCCCCCCAAATTCCAAGTTTGCGGAGAGACACCAAGATTGCTGCAGGATGGAGCATCCACATGGGAACAGAGGCTGAGGAGAGGGCTTGTTCAGCCTGTGCATGATGGTGGTGGTCACGGGGCACTCAAAAACAGCCTGCCAGGGTCTGCAGGAGGCCATCAGGAAGAGGGGCCAGGCTCTTCATGGTGGACAGAAACTCAAACAAGAGACATTCACACTGGATATCAGGAAAAACCTCTTTCCCATGGACCCAGTTCAGCACTGAAGCAGCCTGTGCAGCTTCTCACTCTTCCAGGATTTCAAGACCCAATTGGATAAAAGCCTGAGCAACCTCATTTGCCCCCACAGCTGACCCTGCTTTGAGAAGCAGCTTAGATTAAAAAAATCTAGAGGTCACTTCCTGAATTATAATCCTTAACTACTCAATCACAGATGGCATCAGACTACTCACCTTCCTAATCTGTATCCGTGACCAGAAAAAGGATGAAACATTGGCTTTTTTGATGACAAATACACCTTATCTTTTTTGTCTTCCACTTTCACATCTACCTCATCCTTATCAAAAACTTTTCGTAGCTCAAAAGGCAGTTCCCTTAAGGAAAAAAAAAAGCAAGTCAGATAAAGAACTTCTATACTGTTTTAGTACACAAAATAGATTAATGGTTAATACCTGTTCTACATTTAGCCTTTCAAGGATGACGCTTTTAAAAAAAATTCACAAATATTTACTAAGAGTTATGTAAAGTGCATGACACCTGAACTGCAAATTAACAAAAAATGAAACAATATAAAAAGTTTGTTGAATGGTGTTCCAATTTTCTCAGCAGTTACCACTTTAAAGCACAGGATGTGTAGGAAGTTCAGTATTGCCACACATTGCTGCAAAAAGGTGGATTATTTTATCCCCTGAGTAAAACAAGAAGAAAAAAGACAACTGGCTCTTAAAGAGAAAGAACTGAGTTTAGACACAATGTGGTTAATGGCAAAAAACCACAGCTTTTATAAATTAGATCATCACTAATAGCCACACTCCTTAGTGCAGTAACATCACCTTGGTGATGCTTTAATTGCATTAGGCAGAACACAACAATGTCTTTGTCCATGAGCTCTGATGCAGACAGCACAGTCTGAGGTGGAGGGGCTCAGCTGGCACAGGAGCTGTACCCAGTGCTTTCTCTACCATCAATGATTTGCAAGAACCATCCCATAATTAGCATCTTCACAGGCAAACAGTGGAAGAAAGGTGGCAAACTTTTGATGAATGCATACAAAGAACACAAAGGGCTTTAAACAGTGCAGTTAATTGCTATTACAGCTAACACAAATGAGAGCCATAGAGGAGAAACGGTGTAAAATTAGTATTTTTGATGGGCCAGCAAAGTATGGAAAAGACAAAAATACAACGGCTTAGTAATTTCACATGGCTGATAAGGAGTTATTGAATTGTATTATCCTCTCCATCTGTGTGGGGTGAAAAAACAGAGTACAAATTAAAGGTTCAAAATCACACGGGTTTGTATGGTCAACCTGCTTTTTTAAAGCAACAACTGCACACACTAGCAGAAATCAGGCAACACATTAACTTTTGACACAAGGATAAAGATAAGACTGCCATTAACAAAGGGATAAATGTAAGATAGTTATATACATACAAAATGACTGAAATAGCAAGTTTGTACTAGGAAAAATGTCTGAAATTTAAGCATGATCAGAGTTTCTTGATGCTACATGGACCATCTGTGCCCATTTAAGGCTTTGCATGAACAAAAAGAAAACAAAGACCATAAACCCAGAAATGCTCAACCACTTGTGCATTGAGTTCATTAGTCAAAATACCGTTTGATCAGCAGCTCTTACTGGGCACTGATTTATTCTTTATTTTGTTCTGCACCTGCTGTGCCCCCCACCAACACTGCCTTTTATCTATTCATCAGCAACTGCACAACTACAGCCTCTGAAAGCTGTATTACACCTGTTGATGTTCCGACAGCCATTAGCACTGCAGGAACGAGACCAGCAGGGCCTGCGCCCCTACAGGGACACTGCAGTGCAGCAAAGGCAAGAGCTATGTAAAAAATTCAGAGCATAAGCTAAGTGCTACCCAAAGCACATTAACTCAGGCTGGTTAAGAACACAAAACTCACCCCTTTTTAATGGAGTCCAAGAACTGCTGGTTTGCAACATCCACGTAGCTCCGAAGTTCACCATCATTTACCGTAAACCCGTTTTTCCAAAGTTTAATGATGACATCAACCTATAAAGTGAGAATGAGTCTCATTATAACACTGATGTAAAAGCTGCTTGGTATACCCACAGTACCCTGTGATTATAAATCATCCACTCCATGGACTAAAAATACTGAGAGCAGACTCACTGTAATCTGCCTTGGCCCCGTGCCAACAGGCACAGCAACTGCAAGGGGTAAGTGACATTTCTAAGTATCTTGTGTCAATCAGGGTTAGAAATAAACCTTCCCCCAATTATTTTGCTTTCCCAGGCCAACAACACTCTTGCAATTCAGAAAGGGAAAAAAAACCAAACGAAAGAGCTGGACGATCCCAGCCAGCTGCAACTCTTCAGGAGCTAATTTGAGAGCACACATGCCTGGTGTTGGAACACCAACTGCCAGAACAGTCCAGTGGGGGATTTACTGGGGTAAAAGCCTTGCTCTGATTATTCAGAAGGATTTTCTCAAAGTAAGGGCATTGAGGTAATGCATGCAGAAGACTTCCACTCAGAAAATGAAGCAAATACCAGAAAATTTATTTTCAGACAGTCATAGGTTTATGTTAGCCTGGGATTCCCGGGTATGTTCAAAACCTTGGTGTTATGGGAATGGAAAAATAAATTCGCAGTGATTTGTTAACTTTGCCAGAAATCATCCACTCCTCCAACTTGTAGCCTTCACACTGTTTACTAAAATCTCTCCAACTGTAACACAGACATATATTTGGGGTAGTATTTTCATATTTATGCATCACACCATTTAAGGAAGCATTTGATTATCCAGGTCTGATCACTAAAATAACCTTGTCTTGACAGATATTTGGCCCCAGGTGAGATATATGAAGCATATATGAATGCAGAATGCACCTCAGCTGGAAATTAGTTTGAACTAGGCTTGATAGTACCTGACAATTTAGTCCTTTTTTTTCCTGTTTTGCACTTTGACCTGTTAGATGATTGCTACATAAATAAACAGCATGTGCAAACTGCTGAATAAAATTCCTTCTCTTTCAGTTGGGTAGTCTGTCAAATAAAGTTTATAGCACTCAGCAAGATTAGATTCCTTCAAAAACTCTTGTGTCTCATGGTACCAATGCATATGGAAGCAGTTCTAATTATGGGAAGGTTCCTCTACAGTGAGCCAGTATGCAAATTTAACATTGGCTAATTATTCCACACCAACTTCCCATTTAGGCACTGACACAAGTAATGCCACGTAAAACTATTTTAGAACTGCAATTTAACATCCTGCTCCTGAAATTCCTTTTCTTCCAGGCTCAGTTAGGGATCCATGAACGTAATTTACAGGAATGCTCCCTCCATTATTTCTTCCTAACATCTTTTTTCTACGTGGCCTTTTCTCCCTCCCCTCACCAGTCTTCTATGAGTAACAGAAAAACATGACATGGACAGAATCACCAAGATACAAACCCACACTGAACATCCCACTACTACCATAATGATATGAATAAGACTAAATGAAAAATATTTCGGCTGTGCCTCTGCACAAAAAGGCTGCAGCTTCTTAAATAACTTCTTATGTAATAGCAGTTGTCATTCCTTGGAACTCCTGCTCGCATCACTCTCCTTACTAATAAAGCAGAAGTGCATTAGCCAATGCCAGCATCACTTCTAGAATGACACTATGTATGTATGGCCAGACTTCGCGAACGAAGATTTGGGCAGGGCTCTCCCCACATGGGTGTGCCCTTCCAGCCTGC